>CM076575.1:884680031-884854873 GCA_034641835.2 Pinus albicaulis
AATTTTTTGGTTTTCCTTCTTTTGCTTTAGAAAATTTTTCCTTCATTTTTACTAATACCCCCTCGCTTTGGTTGAATATTGCTGGCTCTAGACACTATAAATCATACTGCATGTATGATCTGCTAGATACGTGGAGTGTTGAGCTACCGACTAATCTAGCAATAATGAATAGGATTGTTCTCAGAGGAAGACGAGTCACATGTCTAATGATGATCTTCCCATCTCTAGGTCGCATGTTCCAGAAGGAATGATAGAGCGTTTCACCCCTCCATGTAGTGAAATTTTTCCATGGTGCAACACATTTTTTGACAAGAAGGGTTTGCATTGGTCCTAGGGCGAATTTTTATAACCCCCAGTGCTCTCAAAAATCCATAAAGCTTGTATGAAATCACAAAAAGGGACAATGGATTGAAAGAGAAAGGTCTTAGTTCCTACCTGGAAGTGACGAAACTGAAAATGATCCACCAGATTGACCGCAATTAGCTGTAGATGATTGAGGGAAAAAAGGGTTCAGAGCTCTCACTGTTGAAAGTGAACGTCAAATGGTAAAAATGAATATTCATTTTCATTACTATGGTCATTTTTCCATTATTTTCTCATATTTAATGTTTTTACCTAGTAATTGTTCATTTTTTATCATGAAACATGTATGTTTGATCATTTTTGTGGTGTTTTGAGCAGTTCAAAAAATGTTTAATGGGTTTTTTCATTTTTTCACATATCATTTTAACCAAGGAGTACACTTTTATCACTTTTTTTCAGACTCCATAAAATCACGAAAAAGGTGTTGGGAAAAATACTGAGAGGGCGGGGGGGTGAATCAGTGTTTAAAACTCACAATAATATTTAATTTTTCTTTACTAATTTCTATAGGCGACTTATTTAAGCCCAAAGAACATACATCAAACTTAAACTCATAATTATATCAAATCATTCACTAAATCATTGATCAACAAACCAATCGCTGATCTTTAATCACAATCAACTAGCAGCGTAAGCAATACTCAAACAACCCATATCTATATGAACACATCATTGATAGATAACAGAAACACAGTAAAACTGATTAGAAATTTCCTTCAACATTCTTCAACAAAACACTATATTCCATACTCGCTTTTACTGAAATGAACCTGTGTATATACACGCTTTTACTGAGACAAACCTGCATATAAATTTGTTAACATTTCAGGACTGCGTAACTCTTGATGATAACAAATAATTAGTTCATATCTTACACTTCACTTCAACAAAAATTCGTCGGATCACAGATTTAAACATCTCACAAACAGATCAAGAAAATACATAGTCATTTCAGGTCTACAGATCCTGATCCATCAGTATATCCATAGGTGCATCAATATTTTAGGTCTATCAATAAATTATAACCCATTCCATGCAGATATACTTCAGAGTGAATTATTCATTCAACACCCATACACATGCACACACTTTGCACTATCATCTTCACCTCCTTATATAATTTGAGCCTTTACCAATACCATGAGCCAAAACCATACAAGTACCGATGGTATTCTTGGACGGAATCAAATAGACATCACAATGCTCAATATTGTGGGCTAATACCATGGTAAGGACTCCTGATATCATAAGCTGAGTGCATAAGTACATACACGACTTTGCTTCTTCGTACACACATGTATACGCGAATTCTCTTCACCAATACTATGTATACACTAATTCGGTATGTATACACGGGTTGCCTTCATCAAACCTGTGAGTATACACAGGTTACCTTCATCAAACCTGTGTATACATCTTGAAACTTTATCTTTATCATTCCTTTTTCCCTGACTGGAATTCCTTTCTCTGTCACATCTGAACTGACCTGTAGATACATCAATTTGAACTCTTCAATACATCAAAAGACAAATCATCGAGTAGGTTTCCATCAAGTACAACATATTACATCATAATGCGAACAAAAGGAATCCCTTGGTGTCCTCTTTTATCCCTTTTTAGACTCCCAAAATATGAAAAGTTTTCCAATCACTTGTCTCTTCGAACTCATTAAAGAAAATGAAAATAAATATAATCAATATAAGTTTAACCCTCTGGACTGAGATAGACTATTTATGAAAAAGGAAGACCTTAGTCGAACATGGCTAAGAGGTTCTCTTGAGTATTTTTTTTCTGCCCTTTCAAACTCGAGGGAATACCTATTAAAAGGAACATCTAGAGTTTTCTTTTTCGCCTCTTTTTTAAACTCTCTCAACATGAAAAATATGTCGAGTTTTACCTTCACTAGATTTGTTAAAACATCAAACAATGACGCAATTGTGAAGCATGAAAAGGATTAACCATTCCTTCTTAGGGTTCTTTAAACATACTCGAAGGGATTCATTCGAAGGGTGAACTTACAGATCAAGAATATGCCATCCTCCTCAAGCTTGTTAAAAAATAAAGAGGCACTAACCAGTATGGTTGAGGAAATTGGGAAAATATGGTACTCCATTTTTCTAATGGCAACGAGTCACTCTTAAACATGACACTCTTCCACTCAATATTTTTGGTTGTTGGGTTGCAATTAGGGGAATTTTGAGGTCTAAAATGGGCCTCCTAAGGAAATAATAAAATAATAGCTAAATCAATAAAATAATATTTAGGAATTTGCAATTCAATTTTTGCACCACAATCCATGTAACCATGGTTAAATTCAATTCAAAAGTTGTACCAAAATAAAAATAATAAAAAAATTGTATTGATGTGACTATAAATAAGAATGATTTTTTCAAGAAAAAGTCATTATCATTGAACAAATTGTTAGAAAATTATATATATTACAGAGCAATGCAACACATTAAATATGCGGAAAACAAAAGCACACAAAACACATCAAACCAGAGAGACACAGATATACGTGGTTCACCTAGTTTGGGCTATGTCCACCCCGAACAACCAGTCCTTCCTTTCTATTATCCAGCAAAATGAAGAGACACAACCTGCATAAGATCCGCTGTAATATCCTTTGTTCTCTCTCACAGTCTCCCTATCTTTTTCTCGCTCTGAGAATACACATAAAATACACAACCGCAATACAATACCCTCATACAAGCAAGGGGTTGCCTTCTAGGGAAAAAAACCCTAAACTAAACATAACTTCTACTGTCAGATCATCCGCCTAATCAATGGCCTAGATTGACTAGAAATTACTATACTTTTACAAGGCAATTTTACATCTGTTTTTAGCTTCGGGGGCACTACCCCCGAAACCCCCCACCAGGGGGGGGGGGGGGCCTCCATAAAGTCACAACTGCCCCCCATGGACCCCCCAGGCAACGTTTAATTACGGGCGGAATTGCCGCCCTGTTAAGGTACAGGGGTCCAATGCTGTGATACAAAATAAACAAGATAATCAGGCTCCACACCCAACAATATCCCGCTTGGAGACTAGTTGTAGCAACTCCACCATTGTTTCATTTACTGGACAATGACTCCTCTTTGGACCTGGCTGTTTCTCATCTTCACCGTCATCCTTGAAGACCAATTGAAACTGAGCATAATCTCAGTTTCTCCCTGGTTACAACTTTTGTTAGCATATCTGCAGGATTGTGGCTAGTGTGTACCTTTTCCAGGTTCAACTATCCATATTCCAATACTGACCGTATGAAATGGTACTTGAGTTGTATGTGTTTAGTCCTGGAATGAAATGCTGAGTTATTTTCAAGATGAATGGCACTTTGGCTATCACTGTATAACATGCCCATATCATTCTTCTTACCCAATTCATCCATAAACCTTTGTAACCAAATCATTTCTTTACTAGACTCTGTAGCAGCAACATACTCTGCTTTTATTATTGAAAGTGCAACAACACTTTGGATTTTTGAAACCCAACTGATAGTTGTTCCACCTATAGTAAATACATATCATGTAGTGCTCCTCCTATTATCTTTGTCACCTGCCATATTTGCATCAACATATCCCTGTAGAGCAATGTTTGAACCACCAAAGCATAATGCTTGATTTGTGGTACCTCTCAAATATCCGAGAATCCATTTTACTGCCATCCAATGTTCTTTTCCTAGATTGTTCATGTACCGGCTTACAACTCCAACTACATGTGCAATATCAGGCCTTGTGCTGACCATTTCATACATTAAGCTTCCAAATGCTGATGCATATGGAACTTTAGAAATATAGTCCATTTCTTCTTGGGTCTTGGGGCACATCTCCTTACTAAGTTTGAAATGGCTAGCAAAAGGTGTACTAGATGGTTTTGCATTCTGCATATTAAATATTTTCAACACCTTTTGTATGTACTCATTCTGAGACAGTGTTAATCTGTGATTTTTCCTATCTCTAGTTATTCTCATACCAAGGATTTGTTTTGTAGTTCCCAATTCCTTCATTGCAAATGAATTTTCCAATTTTCTTTTGAGAACATTTATTTCCTGCATGTTATAACCTGCAACAAGCATGTCATCTACATACAATAACAATATAATATAGCTGCCATCATTTTTCTTTTTCAGATAATCACAATGATCAGAGTGAAATCTAGTATAACCTTGTTCAGACATTAAATTTTAGATACCACTGCCTTGGAGCCTGTTTTAAGCCATACAAGCTCTTCTTTAACCTGCACACTAATTTTTCTTTCCCTTATATAGATCTCTTCCTCCAAATCTCCATTGAGAAATGTTGTCTTTACATCTAACTGTTCAAGATGCAAATCTTCCACTTCTACAAGACTTAAAATAGTTCTAATTGAAGTCATCTTAACAACAAGAGAAAATATTTCATCAAAATCAATACCTTTCTTCTGTGCGAACCCCTTCACCACAAGTCTAGCTTTGTACCTTTGTTTTCCTCCATCTTCTTCCTTCAGCCTGTAAACCCATTTATTCTACAATGAATTTTTACTCGTAGACAAACTGACTAAGTCCCAAGTCTAGTTATGCATTAAGGATTCCATCTCTTCTTCCATGGCTAGCTCCCACTTTTTCCTGGTTTCAACCTGCATTGCTTCTTCATAACATTCGGGTTCACTAGAATCAGTCAACAATAAATAATATAATGAAGGAGAGTATCATTCAGGGGGTCTACTTATCCCAGTAGATCTTCTAACACCACTTTAAGGTGTTTGAGGTGCCTGTTGTTGTTGTGGTGGTTGTTGTTGTTGTTGTGGTTGTTGATTATTATTATTTTCAGGCACCTTTTCTTTTTCAGTGATCTTATAAAGGACTGTGTATTCCTTGTTTTCTTTTTTCTGTTTCTTTTCCTGCAATTGATCCTTATACAAAACCTTTTCATTGAATATTACATATCTACTCCTAATGATTTTGTGATTTTCATAATCATATAAGTGATAACCAAAATCATTAACACCATATCCAATAAAGGTACATTTCTTTGATTTTGCCTCAAGCTTTGTTCTATTTTCTTTATTAATATGGATAAAGGCCTCACAACCAAAAGGCTTTAAAAAGGAGTAGTTTACCTTTTTACCTGTCCATGCTTCTTCTGGAATACCACCATCCAAGGAAATTGAAGGCCCTCTGTTTATTAGATAAACAACAGTGTCTACAACATCTGCCCGAAATTGTAAAGGCAATCTTTCATGCAATCTCATGCACCTTGCACGCTCCATGATTGTTTTGTTCATCCTTTCTGACACACCATTTTCTTCTGGTGTTCTTAGAACTGTCTTCTCTCTGTGAATTCCATGTTCTGAATAGTACCTATCAAAATCTTTTCTGCAATATTCACCTCCATTGTCTGATCTGAGACACTTCAACTTCTTTCATGTCTCAATCTCAACCAAAGCTTTCCATTTCTTGAAAATATCAAATACATCAGATTTATTCTGAATACAATAAATCCAAGTTTTTCTAGTTGCATCATCAATAAAAGTAACATAATAACGAGAGCCACCAAGAGAAGATACCTGAGTAGGTCCCCATACATCTGTATGCACAAGCTCTAATTTTTCACTCTTCTTTTCTTTCCCAACTCTGAGAAATCTAAATCTCTTCTGTTTTCCAAAAACACAATTCTCACAGAAATCCAAATCAACATTCTTCAAACCCGACAACAAATTTCTTGAGTGAAGAATCTTCATCCCCTTCTCACTCATGTGTCCGAGCCTATGATGCCATAATGCTGCTTCTACTCCTTTGAAAGTTAAAGCATTAACAGAGTTAGAAATACCATTGCATAAATACAATGTACCAACCTTTTCGCCTTTTGCTATTACCAGGGCTCCTTTGGTGACCTTCCAAGTTTTATCTGTGAAAGTTGTCACACAACCTTCACCACCTAACTACCCTATTGAAATCAAATTTTTCTTCAGATCTGGAACATGCCTTACCTCCTTTAATAGCCATTGGTTTCCATTATGCTGTTTTACAAGAACTTTACCATTCCAACAATTTTACAGGGTTTATCATCACCCAAACGAACTTTTCCAAAATCTCCTTGAACATAGTCATGAAAATATTTCTTATCAAGTGTAGCATGGAATTAGGCCCCTGAATCTACCACCTAGGAATCAATAACATTTTCAAAAGAAAGAATCAAAGCATCTTGTAACACATCACCTGTCACATTTGCTTCATGATTGTTTTCTTATTGTGTATCTCCTTCTTTTCCCTTCCGAGATCTACAATCTTTCTTCAGGTGTCCTTTCTTTCCACATTTCCAGCACACTATCCCTGATCTAGACTTGGATCTACCTTTCCTTGATTTGCTGCAGTATCCTGAGCTCTTTCCTCTTTCCATTTTTCTTCCCCTAGAATCTGCACTCAAAGCATTACCTGATGTCTCACCGGAGCTTTTCGGTCACATTTCCTCGCTAAGGATAGCACCAACAAAATCATCAAACTTTAAATTACTAGATCCAGAGATAGAGTTACTAATGGCCATAACTAAACCATTCCAGCTTTCTCGCAATGAGCACATAAATAAAAGAGCCCTAACTTCATCATCAAAGTTTACCCTTACAGAACTTAACTGACTGGTAACTGTATTAAAATCATTTAAATGATCTACAACATATCCACCTTTCGACATCTTCATATTAAATAAATGTTTCATAAGAAATACCTTGTTTGAGGTCGAGGGTTTTTCATATAATTTTGCCAATGCCTTAATCAAAACCTCTGTTGTTGTTTCCTTTGAAATATTGAAGGCTACCAATGCCGCGAGGCACAGTCGTACTGTTCCGAGTGCCTTTATATCGAGAATCTCCCATTTTGTGTCTGTCATAGCCATCGGCTTCTTATTTTTTTCCGCTCAATGGTAGGTACAGATATTTCTGATACAGATAATCTTCCATCTATATCTTCCACAACAGGAAGTTTTGGAAGTTCATTTTCTCGACCCTAAAATTACCATCTTCTGCCATTGCTCCCACTCAAGCCAAGAACCCTTCTTTCCTACAAGTTATCAGCCAAATAGACCTTCGGCTTTGATACCAGTTGTTAGAAAATTATATATATTATAGAGCAATGCAACACATAAATTATGCGGAAAACGCAAGCACACAAAACACATAAAACCAGAGAGAAACAGATATATGTGGTTCACCTATTTTGGGCTATGTCCACCCCGAATAGCCAGTCCTTCCTTTCTATTATCCAACAAAATGAAGAGACACAACCTACAACAGATCCGTTGTAATATCCTTTGTTATCTCTCACAGTCTCCCTATCTGTTTCTCACTCTGAGAATACACATAAAATACACAGCCACAATACAATACCCTCATACAAGCGAGGGGTTTCCTTCTAGGGAAAAAAACCCTAAACTAAACATAGCTTCTATCGTCAGATCATCTGCCTAATGAACGACCTAGATTGACTAGAAATTACTATACTTTTACAAGGCAATTTTACACATGTTTTTAGCTTCGGGGGCGCTGCCCTTGAAACCCCCTGCCAAGGGGGGCTCCATAAAGTCACAGTCGCCCCACCCTGGACCCCCCAGGCAGCGTTTAATTACGGGTGGCATTTCCGACCCATTAAGGTACAGGGGTCAAACAAAATAATCAAGCTCCACACCCAACACAACTAATGCATTTGTCCTTTGTACTTAAATAACTTAAAAATAAAATATAAATATAAATTCATAAATTATTAATTATATAATATGTTATTAATTCAAATTTATATTATTTAAATTGTATAATAACATGTAATTAATGTACTATATAAAAATAATATAATAAATGTAATATATTATTTTATGTATGAATTTTATTTAAAAAGTGTGAAATGACATTTATTATGAGTACTTTAATTTGACTTTAAAAGTACTTAGAGCACTACCATGGTTAACCATGAGTTTTTATCCACCATTGAGAATGTGACAAATAAGTACCTTTAACTCAAGCAATGCCACCTCAACCATTAGGGATGATGGCATCCCCTAAAATGTGATTGGTTCTCATAAAGTGAATTTTGATTATACATTTTTCTTAGGATGCCCATTTTAGACCTCAAAATTCCCCTAATGGTAATCTTCTTATCTTTGGTTCATCATACGATTTTCAAAGCCTTCATTTTTCGGTTTTGGATCACTGCTTCCAACTCTATTCAATGTCGTCGATGAGTTCAAGAGAATTGATTCAGTCGATATTTGATACAATACTCTTAAATATTCATTCCATGTCTCCCTTTCCTGATCTAGTTCCATATCATCATCATTCTGTCTCAAATCATGATACCTGTTTCATGTCATTGATGGGGGATACATCAAGGCCCTCCTGCGACAGATCACTTCCTTTTGACATCAACTCATTATCCACGAAGTTGAATTAGAAACACCCTTCAATACCTTGGTGTTTGCATACATTAATGTCAAGTTTCCTCACTCTCAGTGAAAGGTTTACATCATTGGACTTTGATCGAAATATTCTATGTGGTATCTGACATCAACTTATTTACTCACACCATATGGACAATACTGTTTTACCTTGAGAGCCATTAAAAATATCTATGTTTTCTCTTGCATTTGTTAATGAATTACATCATTGGATGGTAATCAGATGGTGTCTGCTATTTTCGATCCAACTCATTCATTCATGTGGTTATACTCGTACATTAGATGGCATGCATTGATCACCTACAGGTTGCTCCACTATGCACTTGTGTTGGTTTTAGAAATTCGGGAAAAAGAGAAAAAATCTGGAAGCCTCTTTTGCCAAAAGATTTCAGAATTTTTTAAAACCATTTACCTCAAATAAAACATTTATATCCTATCCTATCCTACCTTGGAGTTTCCATCCCTTATCCTTTGATCCCATCCTCTCATCAAGAGTGGATCTCAAAAATTAGATTGGTAATTGGATATAAATCCCAACTTACTCCCTTTTCCTATATATTTGTCACCATCCATAAGCTAGGGGTTGGCTTTTGGAGATATAATTATACCCTCATGCTGCTACTGTAAAGAGTTAACATTCCATGCATTAGGGTGATTATAGGTGCACTTTGTGACAAACAAGGAACAATTCATCTTGGAGGAGCTCTTCTATAAGATCAACCCCTATTTCTGGTTGTAACTCTTCCATTTATATTAATGCAAAGGGTTCTTTATTTTTCTATATGTGATGTTATGATTTCATGTATTTCGATGCCATGTTGATCCATTGAATGAAGTATTTATATGATGCTACATAGATACCGTAGATCATTGGCTTGTGTTGTCTGATTGTGCAGGTTCTAATTTTGGCAATGAGAGCTACGATTGGAGAATTCAAGCCAATAAAGGAGTGAATAATACATCGGATCAAAAGTAGGCTTCATCCCATTATCTATTTATTTTAAGGAAAACATTAGATACCTTGTTATTCTTTCGTTCAAGACTAATCCACCTAGTATAAGGAAGAAAATTATGTACACAGTCATAGAATCCGTATAACAGTCTTCAAATGTTCAGCAAGGAGTACAATGAGTCAAATTCAATAACAGGAGTCAAAGTCAAAGCCTTGAATTGACCAACAAATCAACCAACCAAAAACCAATATGCCAACAATGAAATAGTCAGATTTGGTCAATTGTTATAAATATTCAATTCTGTCGAAGTCAACAACAATAAATGTGTGCCCTAACTAGTGAAAGTCGGTAGTCAAATATTTCCTCCAAGGGGTCAGTAAACAACCCAAAAATTCATCCTGCATAATTGGTCAAATTAAACCCAAAAAATTCTTGAATACTTGGTTAAAAGAGAGAGAAAATAAAATGGTCAATGCAGGTCAAACCTATGGTCAAACTCTGTAGTCAACAAAATTCAAACTGCCTAGATTACCTTGGTTCCTATACCAATTAATGCGGCTAGCCCAAAAATAATATTCCCAAGTCAAATCATAATCAAACAGTCCCTCAAATACCTCAATGAATGTTAGTCAATGTCAATATTTGATAAATTCAACGCAAAAGTCGAATATGCCAAGAAACCCTTCACACATGTGGAGAGAGAGAGTTTCCTCAGACTTGTACAAACCAATCAGATTGAGAGAGAGAATATGAGTTGATGTGATATGATGTCCAAATGAGCTTGAGGTCACTTGTATTTATATGTGTTGGAGGAAGGGCAATTTTTCCTTAGGCCGACCTTGACAATTTGTGTACTTGTGGGCTTGAGTTCAAAAATACACTTTTCCTTATCCAAATTTAATGCCTCAAAGATAAATTTTGGTCATCTTGGAAAGAGGAATCAAGTCCAATAATTGGATTTTGTCACTGAGCTACCAAATTAACACTCCTCTCATCTAGGGAGAAATTCTAACTGTATCATGCAAATATCTCATCATCAAAACATGTGTAATCCCTGATAATCTTATCTCAACTCTCTATGTTGAATCATTCTCAAATATAAAGAAAAATAATCATATGGGAGCTACAAATACCACCCTCTATCGAGCAATAGGTGAGATACAACTTACCGAGCAAGGATCAAAACCATCCCATGTGCAATCAATGGGAGAGATACCACTTTCTATAAGAGGTAAGGATCACATCCATCCTATTTCCTACCAATATTTCTAGTAATAACCCTTAAGAGTCATTTGGTATAATATATGCATCATAATTCGAGCTTGGGTGAGATACCCAACTTACCAAAGGTAAGGATCACAGGCCCCAAGCCTCGTCAACCCATTAGCCAGATGGCGAGGGACAATCCCCACAAGCTCGACTTGTGGATATTATTCCAACTAGAGTATACTTTTCTAGACCAAGATAGGGGGAGATACCTGACTTGTCATAAAGGACAAGGATCACACACACCCTATGGGTGACAATAGGGCAGACACCCAACCTAATACAAGAGTAGGGATCACACACACCTATTTCCTAGAGATCCCTCGACACTAGGAATCGTCAATATTCCATTGCCACCTTGTGAGATCTACCAAGGGAGAAGAGGATATGCTTAGTGTTCTTAATCAACGAAGCCCTTTATCTAGAGGGGTTACATCCATCATTCCAATATTCTCTCTAAAGACCAAGAATTCCCCTTTCAACAAAGCCTTGGTGATAATATCTCCAATATGGATCATCTGTTGATATGTGATGGAGTCTCACAAATCCTCTCTACACCATGTATCGAATGTAATAATACCTCATCTCTATATGCTTGGACTTGTCATGAAATACAAGATTCTCTACCAATATGGTCCCACTTTTGTTGTCACAATATATCACTGTAGTGTCCATGACCTACTCAAAATGTTCTCGAAAGAGCTTCATCAACCAAATTTCCTCATAGCTATCCATGCTAACAACAATATTCTCTACCTTAGCAGTACTCAAAACTGCAAACTTCTATTTCCTTCTCATCCAAGATATCATGGTATATCCAAGGCTAAAATGACATCCTAAATTTCACTTCAAGTTAATAATATTTCTTTCCTAGTCAACATCAATATATCCATGAAGTCGAACATCTTCGACATAATATATTAGACCAAGGGTAGCAGTCCTAAGCAAGTATCTCAAAATGTGTTTTTCAGCAACCCATTGTGCGTGGAGGGGAGCAATCATAAATTTATTCGGGCTCGTCAGCTACTGGATTTACCCGTGATATTTTACTTCTGTGATGTGGTTATAATTGCACTAAAAATAGCATTAAAAGAGCACATATGCATGCGACAACAATTAGCAACATAAGAACACGAGATGTTGATAACGGAGTTCACCCAGTGTGGGCTATGTCTCAGGGCCTGATGTCAAAATTGGGTAGGATGCTTTATATAGTGCCAGAAATGGTGATGATGTACATGGACTATGTTTTCTGTCATACAAGGATATATTCCCTCAACATGAGTGGGTTGTATGTCCATGAGAAGTTTCATTACAAGAAATATCACTCACAATAGACCTCCTATCAACATGACATAAAATTACACAAGGTGGCGATGAGGATCCCTTCAAAAAGGTTACATCGGGATCTCAATCAAACATGAAAATACATGGCGAATACATCTCACATGAAGTAGAAACATATATCCCACAACACAATCAATCAAGGATCTAAACAACATAATACATCTCACAGCAAATGATAAAAGAGGCACATGATCAAAACTGCATATACCTCAACCCCTGAAGCTGATTGAAGAAGTGGATGCTCAACTGTTGAATCTGGTTGCACCATTGAATTCATGGTATAGAGAGGCATAGAATCGACTATCCACATTTGAGAATTTGACACCGTCACTCCAATCTAGAAAATGACCAAAAATGGGAAGCTATGCTGCTAAAATGGACATCGTCATTGAGTTTCTGTCGCCAAGAAGTGTAAAATCAACATAAAGTTTGTCAAATTATGACTCCTGCAACTTCGAGGCCTCAAGGAATATTTTTATACCCTCAATATCCCCTAGGGAATTGTTCCACCGTCTCCATGGATCGTGGTTCTGCCCTCTAATAAAATAATATAAAACTCGAACTTCACGTTGATCTCCTCCCGCTCCTTCGTTCTTCTCGACCTCTGTTTGCTTGCGCTACCCCTTCAACAAGGTAAATATATGGTTTTATAAGGAGGTGGGTGATGGAATTTACAAAGACGACACCAAGGGCGAAGTGGTTAGGCGGAGGAGTTGAAGGCGGGAGGTCGGGGGTTCCAACCCCGCCGACCCGCCATGTTTGGCATTGTGTTGTTTTTTTTTGGTTTTTGGCCAGTTGTGCGGGCTTAACCATTGAATTTTTTGTTGGCGGTCATGCCATATAAGCCCGCTGCATTGGGTGGGGTCAGCGGTCCTACGGGCTGTGGGTTCAAACCCCACCGACCTTGTGCCACTAGTACATATGGTCAATTTTTCGACACTTTAGTTCCGACACTTTTGACGTATTGTCAGAAAGTTCCCCAATTTTTCTCAATTGTTTTAATCCCACCAACAAGCGTCGCTCTAGGACGTTTAGGAAAATCGTCAGAATTGTGATGTTTAGGAAAATCTTCAGAATATCGATGTTTCGGGACAAAGCGTCAGAAATTCGACGTTTCAGAGACAAGTGTTGGTATTGCGATGTTTCGAGACAAGTGTCGATATTGCGACGTTGCGGAAGTATGCGTCAGAATTGTGACGGTTTTTTATATTGGAATTAAATTTATGCTAAAAATTTATAATATCACTATCAAAACTCACATATATAACTCCTAAACCCTCACTAAATCACTTAAACAATGTTAATAGAAGCTATTGGGATTAAATTCATGCTAAACATTTATAATATCATTATCAAAACTCATATAGTTAATGATAGAAAATATCATAATGACAAGAATAATATGAAAACTAGATCCCACTAACCCTCATTTGGCACTCTGGAACTTCGGCATAGCACTTTTCAACTGCCCTCAAGCTCTAGCCTCTCTATTGGGTTAATAATTCTCACCTTGCCAGTTTTGGGGCAGCATTCACAAATTTTCTGTTTATTAACTTCTCCAGTTTTTTCCACTCCTTATCCCTTGTGATATTCACTGTTCAGATTAAAGGTTTCCAATGAATATGGATTGGAATGAATATTTGTGCATCTTATTCCACTATTTTTACTTCAGAAGGCGGGTAAGCGCATGGAGCTCTTCTTCTTGTTACATCTTGGATGTTTGAACCAATTCACGTGCTCATAGAAGGGTTTAACCTCTGTTGTTCCCTTTATTTTTAGTTTGGGTTACAGTGTTCGACAGTGTTTTACTCTCGTCTCTCCGAGGCTTGAGCCAAGAACTTACCTTCTTCAACATGTAAGAATTTAGTTTTTGAGGGAAACCCTCTTTGTTATTCAGTGTTCAACCTATGGTTTTAGGGTATCACCCTATTCTGGTTACTGGCTTAATTTATTTTTTTCTAAATGTTTTCTTGTAGGTATACCATTCAAATTGAAGATGTCAGGGTTATGTTTTCTTGCACAACCAACTAGAATTCTCCAACCCCGGGGAGTATTGTGTTTCCAGGTTACTTTGAACTGAATTTCTTGTTCTATTTTAGGGTTTGATACCCTCCAGTCTAGTAAAAATTAATTTATATTTTCCCATTTCGACCGCATCGAACAGAGGTGTATTAGGGTTAGGTCTTGTTTCTACTGCGAAAGTTGAAACCTCTATATCATGTCAAGGGTTTTTCGCTATTAAGGACTATGTTTCTTTATGTTAAGGACTGTGTTTCTTTTCATTTTTAAGGACAGAGCTCAAAACAGCTTTCAAAGCTCGTGCCTCTGCCTAGTTTTCTACAGGATCGCCTTTATCTTAACATTCTTTCTCATTTTTTTCTTCTTTCTTCTTCTTCACTGACATTTTCATTCTCCAGATCTCTTTTAACACCGACCTCCATTGTTGAAGCTCTGAGCATTTTCGATAAAATCTTTGTAAATGAAGTCCTAAGTAACTTTAGTATGTTCCTTTGAGAGAGTATCAAAAATCATTCCTCTGTGTTGGTGAAATTAATCTATTATGTCATGCCGAAGCATATTCATAAAATCTAAGGCTTGTGTGTGGCTTGGTGAAAATAAACTGCTAACTCTTGTTAAATTTGAAATTAAATGGTGGATTTTACTGTCAGATATTAAGGCATAAAATATGTAATGTGACGGGGATAAATTCCAACTTAGGATGTGTGATAAATTTAAAATTAGTTAGGGCATCTAAGATGCGACTGAGATAAATTTCAACTTAATTAGGGTATCCAAGATGCAACTAAGATAAATTTCCAACTTAGTTAGGATTGTTTATGGATTCATCTATTCTTCTCCCTGCATATGATAAATCCAAGTTTAATTGGTGGCATGAACCCACTATAGGAACGCCACCTTCATATGTTCCCCCCAACTCACCACCAGGAGCTATGAGTGAAGTTGCACCAAAAAATATCTACTATATAGCTCAAAATCTGCACCACATTCCTTATACCAATGTGATGTTTTCCCCAACACTTCCCATGCCTCATCCACATGTACGCTTCTTCAAATATTTGGGCAACTTGCCATATTGCGATGCCCCACACACATAAAAGAGGGAAAGTTTCATCCTAAAGAGGATGAGACCCTCACTTTGGCTCCTAGGATGCTGACACATTCCTAAGAGTCTTCTCCCATTCATCCTTATGCAAACATGCAATGCTCCAATTGGGAAATATCTCAAAATTTTCCAGTAACTCCTGAGTTTAAACAAAATTATTTTGTTAAGAATATTGTCAAATTTATATGATGAACATGTTGTCGTAGGTGATATTCATTAAGTTTACTTGAAGGAACAATCATCATTTAAATAGTTCCCATATGAAAATGCTTTAGCTCAACTACTCTCCTTATTAAACTCATAATTTTATAAATTTGCACCAACAATCACAATACCAAAAGGTTCTTCAAGGTGGGAGAGCTGATAGGTGCCTACAATATGATTTCAAGGGGTATATGAATATGGTTATAAAAAAAATGTGAAGAGACTTTTATAGGGGAATCTATGGCCTTAGTATCTATACAATCTACCCTCTTGAAGCCCACAGACAAAGGTGAAATTTCAAGGCATCTTCAAGCAGATGTTCCAAAAATATTCAAGTGATTCATTGACATATTTCACAAACAGTTTGGTTGCAAAATTCAGAAATTTCACTTCAAAATATAACATAAGAATTTAATCGAACAATTCAAATGCAACATGGAATAATAACAACTTATAAGGAAATTGATAATTTATTGAGAGGAAAATTATAGGATTACAATGCCACTGTAATGGTTTCACCTAAAACAAGGTTTCTTCCAATAGATCTTATCTTGGTGATGCCTAGAAACCAACTCGAACTATTCATTAGAGATGTTTTACGACTGATATCAAATTCGTCCTTGATGGATGATCTACTACAGGTATTGAAATGTATCTTCCATATTTGGAATAAGGTCAAACTGATGGCTCCTTAATCATGCAAGTCAATTCCATTCGACAAAGATTTGGCACAAAATACTTCAACTTCTCTAAAAAAAAATAGCTCGGCTTGTTGTGGGTGAAAAACTGATAAATAGATTGAGAATTAGATCTTAAAACCCACAGATAGAATGAAGATAATTTCATCCTTAAGTGGGTCCCACAGTGGCTATAAATTTGGCCCTCACTCCTATCTTATTTGATGTGCACTTCTTCTTAGTACCAATCATGAAACTTGACCTTCTACCTTATCTTTTAGGCTTGCTCCTGGAGATGAAATTTTGCATCAGGGTTTGATTCTTGGGAAAGAGTAACAACTATAGATTCAATCCTTAAGAGTAAAAAATATAGTAACAACTTAAGAGTGGTTGAATGAATAATTTTAAAAATTATAGTGAGATCTAGATGGTGTAAGCATATTTTGAGTTGAGGAAAATAGTGAAAGCTAAGTACGACAACCTGAATGTGAAGGTGAGCAGGGTTGTTTGAGGAGTTTTAAACAACAACACTCAATCTCATGGCATGTATAATAGGAAACAAAAACAAATGGTGTTGCCTGTCAGCGCATCTAGTATATTTCCAGCAGGGAGACCTAGTATAGCTATCATAGACTTAGTTTTTGTTCCATCTTTTATGATGATACTTAAATTCCTACCAATGGGAATTGTTGTTGATTCACAATTTTTAGTCTTGGAAATGTTGTCATTGATGGCAAAGGTAAAGACAGGAGCAACACCTAAACTATCCATAAGGCAAAAGAGACAGACAGGTAGCAGAAGAAACAGAGGAATTGAAGCAGAAACAACAAAGGAATTAGAGACAGAGAAGTGGAGTTGAAAAGGCTTGAAGGAGTGTAATACAGAGGTTTATTCATGAATTAGGGGTGTAATACAGTTTGCAGATGAATTATTGAGAAATTATTCATTAATTGAGTTTGTAGGGCATAGACTTTGATTGAAGAATAAAACCCTGTGGTAAAGACTTAATATGCTTGGGGATGAGCTGGAGCATTGCTTAAATGGTAGAAGAGGGCTGGAGAGGGAGCCCGAGAGTTGGAGAGAGGAAATTGTAAGAATTTTTTTGAGATTTATCGCCTGTATATATATATATATCTGTTCATGGAAGAATTGTCTTGAATTAAATGTGTTTGGATGGGATTAAGCCCTGTTGAATGTCTTCAAATTTCAATGGTTACCTTTGGACATGTATAAGATAAATCTTATCTGAATTCAGTAGTGTTTAGAATATAAATCACTCCGGCATTGTATTGATTCTGTTGATTTTGCACTGGCTAACGAAGACTGAGAGTTATTGAAGGAATTGGCTTGTGAGGCGAGGCGAATCGACCACTGTAAGGATCGATTATGAGATAGAAGAATCCCTGTGGTTGCTATGTGCGTGAGAGTTCAGCCCCTTTGAAAAAACTGGATTGTATGTGCTTGTGTGGAGGATATACAAATTCTGTGGCGAGAATTGTATGGTGAGACCCTGTAACGGAGTGTACGATAACCTCTGTGTGGGAATTGTAGTCTTGGTTATCGAAGAAATGGCGTCGAGGAACGGTGGATGTATCGATCGCACGGTGTATTGAATCAACGTTGAAAAGAGTTCTCACGAAGGCTGAGATCGAATTGTGAAATAAAACCCTGACCGGAACCTAGAGCGTAGGAGGAAGTGGAACCATGACCAGATAAATAGTGAACATGGATTGCCGAAAACCACCCTGCCATTTCGTACCGCTTTTCCGGAGCAGGCAGTATTTGTGGAATCGGAGCGATTCCATAGGAAGCTCGACACGTGGCATAGGCGAGGTTATAAAACTGCCCTTTAAAGTGTGCTGTCGTGCGTTATACCTCTACTGAAGACGTGGAGTGAAATTAACATACACCGTTGATCCGGAGGCTCGATATCTAACGGTGGTCGCTCTCTGGAATTGGAAGAAGTTTAATGAAAGAGCCGGAGGATAGCCAAGTACGGGTGAGCGCGTTTGATTGGTCTTTGATTGCACTGTGGGACCAGGGCGGAAATGTACGTAATGAACTTGGTTTATTAACTTTAGTATAAAGTCCGACGGAGTATATTAAAAGAATTTTATCAAGGTTCACGAGTTTATAAGGGTATGCGATGTATTGTGGGACTCCGTTAATTATTGAAGGGTGTTGTAACATGTATATGGATATATTACGTATAATGGAATATGCATATGTGGTTAAATAGGCCGAAGGTCAATTAATATGGTTTTAATAGCCAAATTATTATGCACCTTATATGCAAAAGCTCAAACCATATATATATATATATATACGGTGCGCAATATATATAAAAAGGCAGGGTGCAATGCTTCGTGGACCTGGAGCCAAAGGACGATATACTTTTATACATTGTGCTAAAGTCATAAGGTTGGGTTTTTATTATGGTTTGACCACAGTTTTGAAGATGTCGAAAGTTAAGCTTACCAAAGTTTCTGTAGTTGAAATTATTCAAAAGATGTTTTAAACTTAAAGACTTTGGAATATGTGGGTCCATATATATATAGTCCCGTGTGAAATAATGTAAAGATTGAAAAATGAATGAATTTGTATGTATGGTTTTATAACCATGAAAAATGAAATATCCGCATTAGTTCATTTTTGCCTAGATTTAAAATTAGCAAGTATATATGCTACAGATGCACAACGACACATTGAACAGGTGAATAAAAAAAAGGATAGAAGCATGGGTCTGACAGAGGTAAACAAAAATTACAGGTTTGACAGGTATACATTCACAGGTGCACACAATTACAGTGAATCAAGGTACACAGAACAGTCACTCAACAAATGCAGAAAATACAAAGCCAGTAAATCCAAAATCCAGAAAAGAAGCTGAGTGGAATTGAGATTTATAATTGAAAAATGTAAATGTAAATTTTTTTTATATTGTTTGTGATGCAAAGGAAAGTATCCTAAGGAAAAGACAAAATCCCACTGTAGCATGAAATTTTGTACAAATTATTATGATTTTAAATTGAGTTGGATAAAGAAATGAGGAGGCAGAAGACCAAGGGGTATGACCATCCATTTCGAATTCCTAGAGGAAAACAAACAGTCATCAAGAAATTTCTATAAGTAATATCATTTTGATATGCAAAAAGAGAGTTAGAAGTGAGAGAGAGAGTGAGTGAAGAGAATGCAGAAATGAAGCAGTGAAGCAGAGAAAAAGGAGGAGCTGAGTAGAGAAGAAGGAGAAGCTGATAGAGAATCTGAGAAGATGCAGAGATGATACAGGGCAGATATGAGAATAGATGAACAACAGAGCAGATGGAACAGAACAGAGCTGATATCCAAGGTAAATCAGCAAGTGTTTCTCTTTTGAAAGAGTAAGGAAGTTGGAACTTCCCTATCAAGTTGTAGCTTTATAGATGTCAGTTGGAGCTGATTGAGGTTGGAATTTCCTGTAGGTTGGTGCTTGCAGAAAATAGATGGGAGTTGGTGCTTCCACATCAAGTTATAGCTTGATAAAATGTCAGTTGTAGCTGACTGAGGTTGGAGCCTCCTGTAGGTTGGTGCCTGCAGAAAATTAATGGGAGTTGGAGCTTCCTTGCAAGTTGTAGCTTGCAGAATAGAGGTAGGAGCCTCCTGTAGGTTGGTGCCTACAAAAAATCAGTGGTGAGAGGGAGTTGGAGCTTGCCTTTGCATCACAACAATAATAATATGTGGTTTTCTCCCTTCATGGGTTTCCACTTATATCTGGTGTCTTTGTGCATGTGTTGATGTGATTTATCTAATCTGCTTAATACTTGTTGCTCACATATTAAGACTATTGTTACATTAACAAATTTGTTTGATACTTGCTGCTCACTAATAAAGATTGCTCACATATTAAGTTGATCATGAAGTACAGGTGTAAATAAGTTTTAAGAGAAAAGTTTTAAAAGTCCATGTATGTGTTAAACTGATTCACCCCCCCCCTCTCAGTTTAACTAAGGGTTCAACAATTGGTATCGGAGCAAGTTCCTTTGGTGTAAGCTTAATAGCTTGAAGGATATCTGGTTGAGTCATGGACTATCAAAATGTACATGTGTTAAATACAACAAACTTTCTTGAATGGAGAGATAAAATTAAAACAGGATTATTGGCTTATGAACCTGAGGTATGGAAGCTGGTATGTGATGGTTACTGCACAAACTCCCCCACAGTGAAAGAACAACAGAGGAATGCCCAAATAACTTAGAAAAAGCCCAAAGAGAACTATTAATGAATACACCTCTAATGAAAGGCTCTGGACAATTGGATCAGATTCTAAATGCACAAAGGTCACCTCTCATAAAGGCTGGGATAGGATATGAAGGAGAAACTAGTAAGCCCAAGGTAGAAGATAACAAGAAAATCATCTTTGTGAAGGCTGTAAAAGATAATAAAGCAACTCAACAGATTCCTACAAAAACAGAATCTAGCAAGAAAATGAGTTGCAGAGAAAAAAATAGAATCAAGCAGCAAAATGAAAGAACAGAGAATGAGAAGATGAAACAATCAATTGCTGAAGGCTCATATGCTCCTAAGGATGTATTGAACAAATTCGGAAGATGTCAAAGGAGGTTCCTCCCCCCTATGAAAAATAGCACATGTTTTTCCTGCCACAAACAAGGACATAATGCAGCATATTGCAAGACAAAGCCAATCCAGTCCAATCAGCAAAGGATGCAGCAAAAGAGAAGAATCCCTCAAGCAAGCAAATGGAAAGAAAAATCTTTCACCAGGTACACAAACCATTTCCATGGCTATTGTTATGCATGCAATAATTTTGGACATAAAATTGTTGATTGTAAAATGTATCCAAGAAGAGAAACAAAATATTATACATCAGCTCAAATGCACATTGGTCAAATAAGATGTTATGTATGCCTCAAACTTGGTCACAAAGAAAAAGATTGTAATCTGCCATATACATTAAAGAACTCTAGACAAATGATGGGATCAACGCAAATCAAACAAAACTATGAATTTAAAAGAAGCGCAAACATTATGAAGAACCCCAATAAAGTATGGAAGGAAAAGAGAAAGGGGGAGCCTATTACCTCAATAACATAATGAATCCTCCATAGTCTCAGGGGGAGCTGCTCTAGGAAACAAACACTACAAGAAAAAAGCACATTGGTGAGGGTCATGCTTGTGACGAACCTTTAAGGTCCGTCACCAATGTCACATATGGTCTAAGAAGAGCTCCATGTAATGAGAACAACTATGAGATCAGGAAGAAAAAGGAAATTCCTCTAAAAGAAAACTATAGAGAAAGAAGATCATCTGAAGTATTAAGTAGCTGACAGAGTAATGAACGAAGAAAAGGCAACAAGCAGCCATGGTAATAGAAAGAAGACATCAGCACCTTAAATGATGATCACTTTGTACATCATACTGCTAGAATTGACAATGAAACACATTAAGAAGAATGAGTGAGAAAAGTGCCTGTCATCATTAATATCCTTACTTCCTTCATCTATGAAAATGTCCCTTGGCTGAGTACAGTTAAGAGAGTGTTCTGCCCTTGAAGATTCTAAGCATTTGAAAATGTCTTCACAAATATCATCATGTCAGAATAGTTGAATTGGTATATAAAGAAATATATAAAGAAAAAATGATTCTAGAACTGTCATAGAAAATAAAATGCAGTGACATTCTTTAAAATCAGGATGACAGAATAAGTAGCAGGTTAATGATGCCAAGGTCCAATTCAATACATTGATGGTGGTTGGTGTGAACAGTGAAAAGATCAATGGTAGAAACTAAGGGTAAATGTGCAAGCTAAAAGTGAAATATCAGCATGGTTTATCAAAATAATATCAATTGATGGTTAGGTACAAGCAGCATGCTTATCAACAGATTACCAAGCATTATCAGTGGAGCAGCAGTATGATACAGGTCCACAGGATCAAAGGACTATGGAAAGAATGCATCAAGGCAAAATTCCCAGGGTTATCTGCATTCAGCATGAAAAGGTCAGTAGCAGTGCTAAAGGATCAACATTAGGTTTACACTTGAAGGATTATATTATGCATTGCAGTAGTATCTGTTTCTATATATATAATTACATGCCTTCCTGAATTCAGTACATATATCTTCAAGGCCTCTTTCTGAAAATTGTTCATAAAATGGGTAAAGTCTGTTAGCTAAGATATCAATTAAACAACTTGAAGATGTCTTTGTTGGAAATAATCATGACAGAATAGTTAAAATATCTGAATAATGAAGGACTAGTTGTGATTACCACTGAAACTCAAAATTCTTTTATTAGTCCATCCAAGCATACTTCAACAGAAAGGAATTGCTGATATTTCACCATTTAAAGAAAGAGTGATCATTGACATACATACTTCTTATGTCATAAATAAAACTGCGTGGTTGATAAGTGAAACTGACCAATACATAGAAGGGTTTATTTTGGAAATACATTGTACAAGAAGGAAAGTCAGTTGGCCTCTAATATTGAAAGATATTGCCTATTCTTACAATAAGCTGTAAGCTCTGGTTTGATTCATTTGTTCACATCAACAACAAGAACCTCTCAAACTTTAAAAGTAATATCCTTGTCAGCATCCTAGTTCATGTCATCAACAACAAGCAGGAAAGGTGTACCATAGCAATAAAAGATATATTGGCATCATTATCATAATTGAACAGGTGTGGTACTGCAGATGAGTATTGCAGGAAAAGACATATTCAATCTACAATCTTCTTCAACAGAAATATATTAGCTCACTACATCAGAAAGAGACAGAAGTATATTTGAAGCCTTCTCAGTATTTTAGTTTTTGATCCAATCATACATCTCTGATTAGATAAAGCTGGTACAATGTGTTCTATGAAGGAATATTATCCTCACTTTCAGCCTTATACTAGTGAAAGGAGACTGTGCGTTGGATTGTACCAATTTACAGTGTATATTCAAGTACAATAATTCTCAAAGTGTTCTCTCAACAAGTCTTGTACATCAGTCTGGAGCAGCATGGTACAAAGTCAACAGAAGAGGGCCTAAACACAACTCAGAGAGAGGAAATGCAGAAAGAAAACTAGGAAATGAGCAACCCTTTGCCATTGATGTCAAAGGGGGAGGAAAAACAAAAAGGGGCTTTTAAAAGGAAAAGCAAAAAGGGGCTTTTAAAAGGCAAGCTAAGGCATCAATGCCAAAGGGGGAGACTGTTGGAAATGTTGTCATTGATGGCAAAGGTAAAGACAGGAGCAGCACCTAAAACTATCCATAAGGCAAAAGAGACAGAGAGGTAGCAGAGGTAGCAGAAGAAACAGAGGAATTGAAGCAGAAGAAACAAAGGAATTAGAGACAGAGAAGTGGAGTTGAAAAGGCCTGAAGGAGTGTAATACATAGGTTTATTCATGAATTATGGGTGTAATACAGTTTTCAGATGAACTATTGAGCAATTATTCATTAATTAAGTTTGTAGGGCATAGAATTTGATTGAAGACTAAAACCTTGTGGTAAAGACTTAACATGCTTGGGGATGAACTGGAGCATTTCTTAAATGGCAGAAGAGGGCTGGAGAGGGAGCCCGAGAGCTGGAGAGAGGAAATTGTAAGAATTTGTTTAAGATTTATCGCCTGTATATATATATATCTGTTCATGGAAGAACTGTCTTGAATTAAATGTGTTTGGATGGGATTAAGCCCTGTTGAATGTCTTCAAATTTCAATGGTTACCTTTGGACATGTATAAGAGAAATCGTGTCTGAATTCAGTAGTGTTTAGAATATAAATCGCTCCGGCATTGTATTGATTCTGTTGATTTTGCACTGGCTAACGAAGACTGAGAGTTATTGAAGGAATTGGCTTGTGAGGCGAGGCAAATCGACCACTGTAAGGATCGATTATGAGATAGAAGAATCCCTGTGGTTGCTATGTGCGTGAGATTTCAGCCCCTTTGAAAAAACTGGATTGTATGTGCTTGTGTGGAGGATATACAAATTCTGTGGCGAGAATTGTATGGTGAGACCCTGTAACAGAGTGTACGATAACCTCTGTGTGGGAATTGTAGTCTTGGTTATCGAAGAAATTGCGTCGAGGAACGGTGGTTGTATTGATCGCACGGTGTATTGAATCAGCGTTGAAAAGAGTTCTCATGAAGGCTGAGATCGAATTGTGAAATAAAACCCTGACCGGAACCTGGAGCGTAGGAGGAAGTGGAACCACGACCAAATAAACAGTGAATGTGGATTGTCGAAAACCACCCTGCCATTTCGCACCGCTTTTCCGGAGCAGGCGTTATTTGTGGAATCGGAGCGATTCCATAGGAAGCTCGACACGTGGCATAGGCGAGGTTGGAAAACCGCCCTTTAAAGTGCGTTGTCGCGCGTTATACCTTGACTGAAGACGTGGAGCGAAATTAACATACACCGTTGATCTGGAGGCTCGATATCTAACGGTGGTCGCTCTCTAGAATTGGATGAAGTTTAATGAAAGAGCCCAGAGGATAGCCAGGTACGGGTGAGCGCGTTTGATTGGTCTTTGATTGCACTGCGGGACCGGGGTGGAAATGTACGTAATGAACTTGGTTTATTAAATTTAGTATAAGGTCCGACGGAGTATATTAAAAGAATTTTATCAGGGTTCACGAGTTTATAAGGGTATGCGATGTATTGTGGGACTCCGTTAATTATTGAAGGGCGCCATAACATGTATATGGATATATTACGTATAATGGAATATGCATATGTGGTTAAATAGGCCAAAGGTCAATTAATATGGTTTTAATAGCCAAAGTATTATGCACCTTATATGCAAAAGCTCAAACCATATATATATATATATATATATATATATACGGTGCGCAATATATATAAAAAGGCAGGGTGCAATGCTTCGTGGACCTGGAGCCAAAGGACGATATACATTTATACATTGTGCTAAAGTCATAAGGTTGGGTTTTTATTATGGTTTGACCACAGTTTTGAAGATGTCGAGAGTTGAGCTTACCAAAGGTTTTGTAGTTGAAATTATTCAAAAGATGTTTTAAACTTAAAGACTTTGGAATATGTGGGTCCATATATATATAGTCCCGTGTGAAATAATGTAAAGATTGAAAAATGAATGAATTTATATGTATGGTTTTATAACCATGAAAAATGAAATATCCGCATTAGTTCATTTTTGCCCAGATTTAAAATCAGCAAGTATATATGCAGTAGATGCACAACGGCACAGTGAACAGGTGAATAAACAAAAGGATAGAAGCATGGGTCTGACAGAGGTAAACAGAAAGTACAGGTTTGACAGGTATACATTCACAGATGCACACAATTACAGTGAATCAAGGTACACAGAACAGTCACTCAACAAATGTAGAAAAGACAAAGCCAGTAAATCCAAAATCCAGAAAAGAAGCTGAGTGGAATTGAGATGTATAATTGAAAAATGTAAATGTAATTTTTTTTTATATTGTTTGTGATGCAAAGGCAAGTATCCTAAGGAAAAGACAAAATCCCACTGTAGCATGAAATTTTGTACAAATTATTATGATTTTAAATTGAGTTGGATAAAGAAATGAGGAGGCAAAAGACCAAGGGGTATGACCATCCATTTCGAATTCCTAGAGGAAAACAAACAGTCATCAAGAAATTTCTATAAGTAATATCATTTTGATATGCAAAAAGAGAGTTAGAAGTGAGAGAGAGAGTGAGTGAAGAGAATGCAGAAATGAAGCAGTGAAGCAGAGAAAAAGGAGGAGCTGAGAAGAGAAGAAGGAGAAGCTGATAGAGAATCTGAGAAGATGCAGAGATGATACAGGGCAGATATGAGAATAGATGAACAACAGAGCAGATGGAACAGAACATAGCTGATATCCAAGGTAAATCAGCAAGTGTTTCTCTTTTGAAAGAGTAAGGAAGTTGGAACTTCCCTATCAAGTTGTAGCTTGATAGATGTCAGTTGGAGCTGACTAAGGTTGGAACCTCCTATAGGTTGGTGCCTGCAGAAAATAGATGGGAGTTCGTGCTTCCACATTAAGTTATAGATTGATAAAATGTCAGTTGTAGCTGACTGAGGTTGGAGCCTCCTGTAGGTTGGTGCCTGCAGAAAATTAATGGGAGTTGGAGCTTCCTTGCAAGTTGTAGCTTGCAGAATAGAGGTAGGAGCCTCCTGTAGGTTGGTGCCTACAAAAAATCAGTGGTGAGAGGGAGTTGGAGCTTGCCTTTGCATCACAACAATAATAATATGTGGTTTTCTCCCTTCATGGGTTTCCACTTATATCTGGTGTCTTTGTGCATGTGTTGATGTGATTTATCTAATCTGCTTAATACTTGTTGCTCACATATTAAGACTGTTGTTACATTAAAAAATATGTTTGATACTTGTTGCTCACTAATAAAGATTGCTCACATATTAAGTTGATCATGAAGTAAAGGTGTAAATAAGTTTTAAGAGAAAAGTTTTAAAAGTCCATGTATGTGTTAAACTGATTCCACCCCCCCCCCCCTCTCAGTTTAACTAAGGGTTAAACATTTAGTAACATTGAGAAGCAACACTGGTCATTCATATATAAGGTTTAATATCCTGGACATAGACCATGAAAGCTTGCATGAGCTATTTCTTTTCCCTGGAAGTGGGATAAAGGTATTGCTGCATGTAGGAGCAGAGTGTTGGAGGCAAGGGGTATAATTTGTTGCTTATGATGGAAAATATCGGGTGAAATAAAGTGTTGTTATCACTCACTTGATAGGTGGTGGAGGGAGACTAAACTAGACTTCCTTACATTGTTTGGGTAGCTTAATTGGAGAGGATCAACATCTAGAATCTAGTGAATCTATTGTCCAGTACTTCAAGAACAATTGGCGGGTTTTGCTCTAGTATAGACAGGTGAAATTGAAATTTTCTGCAAATGGTTATTTAAATGAAGGGTTAGTGCTTTCTACTTCCCATATATGGAGTCTCTATTAGATGCATCTAGAATGTTCTCCCCCATGTCTCTCTCAAGAAAGAATCAAGAATATCTGTACACC
The DNA here is from genome assembly GCA_034641835.2 of Pinus albicaulis. NCBI lineage: Eukaryota > Viridiplantae > Streptophyta > Pinopsida > Pinales > Pinaceae > Pinus > Pinus albicaulis. The sequence continues at coordinate 884,707,393 of CM076575.1, forward strand.
AAGCAACTGCCCCAAACACTTTTCTTTTCAATGAAAAAGAGAAGTGTAAATGGGTCAATGTACCAATGTTGGAGAGAAGAAAAATTACCAAGCATACTAACCAATTCAAGAAAATCTACCCCGAATAATCATTAATCCCCTGCATTATCTCTATAGCACTGGTAAGTTGACCCATTAAAATAATAACACATGCAAGTGTATCTCTGTTTTGTTTTAACTGCTATCTTGGGTTTCCATTTCTTATGTGCCTGTGTTCTGTGCCTGTGCTCTGTTGTCTATGCATTTATTGCATCACACTCTAATTTACTTATGCTTTTGGCATGCCAAAATTCCTGTCTACATTCCCTGTGATTATGTGCCTCACGCGCACACACTGCACACAATAATCAATTCATTTAGTTCAATCATACTTTTGGATTGTGATCATGGATATACAAATTTGGCCAACCTTGAATTTTTTCTCATGTGTAGTTTGCTATTAATATCTCAAATGTGCTTGGTAAGTTAAGGATTTAGAATTGTGTTCTATAGATAAATTCTAGATACATTTTGGGCATTGTCAAATATTTATAGAGTATAGATTTTGTTATTTCATATTTTTAACATTTTAACTTTTTTTTGACAACATCTAGTAATATTCGTCAGCTCTATTGTCTACAAAGTACTGAACTGGATTCGAGGGACATTGACTGATTGGGGAATTCTGCCCACTACAAGAGGCAATAGACTGACCTTATGTCATAGGGTTGTAGAGGATGCTTTTGTAGAGCTTTTTGTATATGGAATTTATTTTACGTTCTGATTATTTCATCATGCCAGTCCCGGATTTACAGATTTACGTCGATTTGGAGGTTCTCATTTGGCTTATGGAAAGCTATCCAAAAAGGTGCCCTTTTTGAACCAGATTGCAGGATTGCAATATTAAATATTTGATTTAACGTAACATTTAATTTTTTGTGTATTAAAAAATTTAACTTGACTTTTGGTCTTGCCTTTGATTTTCGAACCATATTATTCTGGTGTTTAGTTTTTTTTAAACAACGTTTTGTGTCTATAAACATTTAATGTGACATTTAAATTTTTATGGATTAAAAAATTTAACGTGGCTTTTGGTCTTACCTTTGATTTTCGAGCAATATTATTCTGACGTGCAATTTTTTTTAAACAATGTTTTGTGTCCGTCGGTATTCTGACGTTTAGAAGCGTCAAACTAGCGACGTTTATTTTGGTCAGAAGAGCGAAGCTTAAAACATCAGTTATGGTGTTAGTTGGCGTTGGCATTGTGACACTTATAAATGTTGGAAGAGTGACCAAGCGTGAAATTTCGGAAGAGCAACGGAAAATTTGAAACGTCAGATTTGCGACACCACCAAAAAATTGTCAGAGATAACGTCGCTCTACCAACATTTAAGTCAAGTGTCAGAATTCCAACTTTAAGAGAACCGATGTTTTGCCCCACCTCAAAGTGTCACTCTTGGGATGCCTATGTGTTTGAAGAGTGGAATTTTGGCTGTATAAAATTGGGTCAAATGTGCTAGTGTGCCATGTCACGGTTTTGTGGGCGGGGTCCTTGGTCAACTAGGCCCAGACCCAACCCCACGCATTATAGTTTTTATATTTATCTATATGGATTAGAATGGTTGGTGGGGTTGGTGGACCATCAACCAAATTTGGTTTTCGTAATTATTTTAATACAACCAAACTAACTGGTGGGGGTGGCGACCCGCCACCCCTATTTTTTTAATATTTCTCATTTTTTAAAACAAATTATTTAATTTAAAATTTTTCCAAAATAAGGGTTATCGATAAATTTAAAGAGGCCACAATTTTTTCCCGCTTTCAGGAGCTAAGTTCCCTGTCGGTTGACGGTGATTTTGGGACACTTAAACCTGACCCACTGCCCAACTTTGATCAAAACTTTGACTCTCTCTAACTTCTCCATACGGGCTTAGATTGAAGATCCATTCATACCATTGGAATTAGGGCGACAAGCACTTCAATATGAACCTAATTTGAGAGAAATCTGACCACTTTGAATTTTGACCATTTCTAAGCCCTCTTGGTCTCATGAGGGTTTCTAGAGCCACCTGGATCAATCCTCCCCACCGAGGAGAATTGGTCCACCAAAAACATGAACATAATCTGTAGCTGCTTTGTACCTTGTCGGCACCACAAGTTTCCTAAAAAGGTCACCCTTACTTCTCCTTCGCCTTTTTCCTTCGAAGTCATAAGCGATGAACCGACACCTGCATCCTCTGAAAACCTGTAGTACAACATTTTTCCAATTACATGCTCAATTACATGACCAACTATGACCCAAGAATCTCATACTTTCCACGAGTTTATAGCACATAATCGGTGGTCAATTTTACATTAAAATGGAATCAATACTGCAGTTATCCATACAAGGCCAAAACATCATTGTTTCTTCATAAGTGATGAAAAACACATCATCAATTTTACATTTTAAATTACAACACATAATTTAAAAAACAAGGCCATGACACACTACCACACCTAGAAAAACCATCTTTCACTTATCAAAATGAATGGGTCATCTCTCTATGGCACATTTTCTTATTGAACAACTGTTTCATCTGGTTAATGCACTGACACTTTGTCCTTGAGATGTTTCTCTAGATGGAGCCTCCAACACGTGGCTCTTTGATGGCCACTTCTATCGCAATGAATGCAATGGGTCTTATTCCTCCAGACCTGCTTTAACTTCTTCTTTCCCTGGTGTGGAGAAGACCTTTCACGCCTCATCCTCTTTCGTGCTACCATTCTCTTCCAACACTTAAAAAATACATGGTTATGTAATCCATAAAAACTATATGTTTTCTGATGCCATGATCTATGTTCATTGTTAGCGACATGCTTGTAATAAAAATTAACACTAGAATATCACGACTTGTTATACCTTGCTTGTTGGTCTCTGGTACAATCATGGTGACAAGAGCTTGCCTCAGCTCTTTCTCTATAATGTGCGCTGTCATAGGATTATGGTGAAGTGTTCCCATCATTCTCTTTCCCCAATGATTTCAACCATGTATTAGAAGCTTCTGACACCTCTGAGAATTGTCCTTTAGTGTATCCCAAACATGTGAATTAGGGTCTCTACATAATCTCTAATGGTTGAGTTATGCCTTGGCCATTAACACCAAGTCCTCCTCCTTTATACCCCATTTTGGTAAGTAGTCTCATGCTAGTTATTATAATGGGTATATCCATGTTTCCCATATAAATGATAGAATGTCAAGATGAAACTGAAGAACAATCAACATTGTTTACCTCAGGTGTCAATTCATAAATAGACGATGAAGGATTCTTTAAGCATTCATTGCGATTCGAATTCTCCAAGGCCTCTTCCACAGATTGCAACTAAAGCTAAAATCTTTGCTTCTCTTCTTTCTCTTCTCATAGTAGCCTCATTAATATAACATTCTCTTCCCGAAGACTCTGGTTGATCTCCTCATTCGAATGATGAGAAGACAATGAAGGCGATGAAGAATATACATAAGCCCTGGAAGATGTGGATGAAGCATTGTTCTCTGATCTTTCTTTCTCCTCTTCCTTTATTCTCTGCTTGTAAGCGTCAAACATTATGTACACCATTTTGGACATCCTCAACATGGCCTGGTACATGTCTTTGTCATCCTTCATTTTTTCACATTTAAACATTGTTCACGCTCACAATTCACATCAACAAGAAGACCGCTCTGATACCATCTTGATCCAAGTTCGTCAACTACTGGATTTACCCATGATATTTTACTTCTATGATGTGGTTATAATTGCACTAAAAATAGCATTAAAAGAACACATATGCATGATTTAATCAAGAGGAAACAAGACAATATTCAACAACATATATCACAAGACGTTGATAATGGAGTTCACCCAGTGTGGGATACGTCTCCAGGCCCAGTGTCAAAATGAGGTAGACCGCTTCATATAGTGTTGTAAATGGTGATGATGTACATGGAATATATATTTTGTCATATAAGGATATATTCCCTCAACATGAGTGGCTTGTCTCTCCATGAGACGTTCTGTTACAAGAACTCTCACTCACAATAGACCTCCTATCATCATGACATAAACTTATAGAAGGTGATGATGAGAATACCTTCAACAAGGTTACATGGGGATCTCAATAAAACATGAAAATCCATGGCGAATACATCTCACATGAAGTAGAAACATAGATCCCAAAACACACATCAAGAAATGATCTAAAAAACATAATACATCTCACAACAAATGATAAAAGAGGCACATGATCAAAACTGCATATACCTCAACCCCTGAAGTTGGCTAAAGAAGTGGATGCTTGGCTACTGAATCTAGCTGCACCATCAAATCCGTGGTGTCGAGAGGCATAGAATCGACTGTCCACATTTGAGAATCTGACATTGTCACTCCAATCTCGAAAATGGCCCAAAAATGAGAAGCTTTGCTGCTGAAACAGGAATCACCATTGAGTTCATGTCACCAGGAAGTGTAAAATCGACATAAATTTTGTCGAATTCTGAATCCTGCAACTTTCGGGCCTCAAGGAATTTTTTTTAAGCCCTCAAGATTCCCTGGGGCATGGTTCCACCATCTCCATGGCTCGTGGTTCTGCCCTGCAAGAAAGGAATATAAAACTCGAACTCTGCGTTGATCTCCTCCCACTCCTTCATTCTTCTCATCCTCCACTTTATTGCGCTCCCCCTTAAAAAAGGTAAATAAATGGTTTTATAAGGAGGTGGGTGGCGGAATTTACAAAGCCACCACCAAGGGTAGAGTGTTTAGGGGGAGGAGTTGAAGGAGGGAGGTCGGGGGTTCCAACCTTGCCGACCCTCCATGTTTGTCATTTTGTTGTTGTTTGTTTTGGTGTTGGATTGTTGAGCGGACTTAACTGTGGCATTTTTTGCTAGCGATCATACCATAAAAGGCCGTCGCATTGGGCGGGGCCGGCGGTCCCGCTGGCTGTGGGTTCAAACCCCATTGACCTTGTGTCATGTAATGATTTTTTGGGCGGGATCCTCGGTCAACTAGGCACTTACCTAACCCCATGCAATATAGTTTTTATATTTATATATATGGATCAGAATGGCTGGCAAGGTTGGTGGCCTGCCAACCAAATTTGGTTTTCGTAATTATTTTAATACAACCAAACTGACCGGTAGGGCTGGCGACCTTCCACCCATATTTTTTTTAATATTTCTCGTTTTTTAAAACAAATTAGTTATTTAAATTTTTTTCCAAAATAAGGGTTATTAGGAAATTTAAAGAGGCCACAATTTCACCCGCTTTCGGGAGCTAAGTTCATTACCGGTTGATAGTAAATTTGTGGGACACTTAAACCTACCCCACTGCCTAACTTTGACCAAAACTTTGACTCGCTCTAAATTCTCCATACGGGATTGGATTGGAGGTCTGTTTGCACCGTTGGAATCATGGAGACGAGCACTTCAATCTCAACCTAGTTCGAGAGAAATCCAGCCACTTTGAATTTTGACCATTTCTGAGCCCTCTTGGTCTCTTGAGGGTGTCTGGAGCCACTTGGATCATAAATTGAATCAAAGTGTTAAATGCAAGTCATATTCCCATATGAGTGTTCACAAGAAACATGAAAGCCCCAATTAACTGTTTATACTTTGATGGATTTGCCAAATTGAGTCATGCAACTTCTCCACATAGCTTATTGAAATTTATTTCCATTAGTGTGGCCAAGGACTTGCATTTCTCCATTCCAAATATATCCAACAACTTCATGACATATTTACCCTATGAAAGGAAAATCTCATCGGGACTTTTTCACTCCTCAAGGCCTAGAAATTAGTACTGAGTCCAAGGTCCTTCATCTTGAATTCAAAGGCCAACTCCCTCTTACACTTTATCATTAGGGGATCACTACCTATAAAAAATGGATCATCAATATATAAAACAAAAATCAAAGGCATACCTTAGACCACCTTGAAGTAGAGGTTGGGATCAATGTTGCTTCTAGTGAATCTAAGCTTCACCAGGTAACTATCAATACATATATACCGTGCTATGGTGGCTTTATTCAAGTCATGCAATGCCTTCTTCAACCTGCAAACATATGTATTTCAATTCTTCAATTCAAATTCCTATGGATTCTCAATGTAAAACTTCTTCCTTTAACATTCCATGAAGGAATTCCATATTCACATCCATCTGGTGAAGGAACCATCCTTGAATTGCAACAGGGAAAACTATCGAGTGAATGGTGGTATATCGGGCTACAAGAGAAAATATATCATCATAATATTCTGCCTCTTTTTGGAGAATCCTCTTGCCACGAACCTCACCTTTTATTTCTCAATTCTTTCATCAAATCCATGCTTGATCTTGAATAACCATTTTGAAGTCACGATTGATTTCCCCTTTGGTCTTGGAATGACATCTAATACACCATTTTTCATGATTGATTCGTGTTATTTGGCCATAGCATCCTTCCAGACTCGTTATTTCACAACATATTCAAAGGTGATAGGCTCAAATAGAATAAAATTACTCATCGCTACAACATATCCCTGATACTTGCATGGCTTCTTTATTTCTCTAAATGTTCCACACAAAAAAAAACATGTCTTTCAGCGTCTTGCAATGTGTAACAAAGCCAAAGCGGTCTATTCCTAACAAGGGGATCGCGTGGAGGAGGATCCAAGGAGTCCATGGGCTTCCATTGGATCACCAACAATGTCTCTCTCAGATTTTGGTACAAAAGGACCTTTTAGAATATCCATATCATCATCTTCTTCTCAGGAGGAGGAGGAGGCAAAGCAACGCCCCTTTATTTTCCAAGGGAAACATATTCATTCCATGTTACATTCCTACTAATTTCAACCTTCCTTTGACAAGGAATATATACTCTAAATGTTTAATAATCTTCGCAATACCAAATAAACGTACATTTTCTTCTGATGGCTTCTAGATTGATCCTTTTGTCTTTTGACACATGGAAATATATGGGGAACCCAAATATCCTGAGATGGTTAATGTTTGGCTTGAAACCTGTGAATACTTATTTGGGAGTCTCGTTATCCAATGCCTAATGGGGAACTCTATTTTGAACATATATCATTGTATTTGTTGCTTCACCTAAAGGAACTTCGATAAATTTTAATAATGGAGCATAGCTCAGGAAAATTCCATAATAGACTTGTTCTTTCTCTTAACCACTCCATTTTGTTTAGGATTATAGGGAAATATTGTTTCCTTCTTAATTCCTTCCTTCTTGCAACACTACAAGGAAAATACCCTCTAGCGGATGTTTTTGAGGAACCCCTTATAAAAATACCCCAGACATCCATTTCTAGCAGAGGTTCCTAGAGGAGGTTGGCGGGCGGAGGTTTTTTCAGATGTATTTCGTCCGGTGCTTTTATCACCGAAAAATTCACCAGTGCGTTCAAGATTACATAGCACTGATGTAGTTAAAAAATTAGCACACCGGACACTGTGCGCTCCATACACACCCACCTGTTGCGTTGTAATTTTGTAGAGTACCGGTACTTTGCATAACTTCCACGCCAGTGTGGAATCAAGCAAATGCACCGGGGCATCCATAAAACGCGTGCACCTATAGATGGTTAAATAACAAAAATAAGGGCAAAAAAACCACATAAAACATTGGCACACCGGAAACCGTGAACTCCATACACACCCGCCTAGTGCTTTTTATTAAGGAACAACACCAGTGCGTGTCAAATCATCAGCACCAGTGTCTCATAAAAAGCGCGTGGAACAGAAACAGCCCGAGGCAGAATGAGTGAAACGCACCGGGGCCCCATAAATTCTGCACACTGGAAAAGGGTTAAAAAAAAAAATTATGCCCAAAAAAACGCACAAATCATTGGTTCACCAGACGACATTCCTGCTAAGTTGCCCCAGTGTCTCATAAAAAGCACGCAGAACAAAAAATGCCCGGTGTGGAGTGACTGAAACGCACTGGGGCTCCATTAATACCGTGCACCGGAAAAGGGTTAAAAAAAACAAAATTAAGGCAAAAAAACCGCAGAAATCATTGGTTCACCATATAGTGTCCCCGGTGCATCTTATTACTGTAGAGCACCGGTGCGTTACCTCTAAGCCACTCCAGTGTCTCATAAAAAGCACGCGGAATAGAAACTTCTTGGTGCGGAATGACTGAAACGCACCGGGGCCCCATTAATGCCACGCACTGGAAAAGGGTTAAAAAAAAACAAAATTACGGCCAAAAAACCGCACAAATCATTGGTTCACCCGAAAGCGTGCCCAGTGCATCTTATTACTGTAGAGCACCAATGCGTTACCACTAGGCCACCCCAGTGCCTCCTAAATGCGTGCGAAAATAGAAACCGCCCGGGGCATCATAGTGCAAATGCATCGGTATGCCAAAAAAACGCTGTGCACTGGAACAGGGTTAAATAAAAAAAAAATTATGGCCAAAAAACCATATTTTTCACTTTTGTCAGTGCTACAGAGCTCTCAAGCACTGGTGCAAGTTATCCTTGTTTGAGCCGCACTGACATCCGTGCTCCCATTGCACTTACTGCACGCACTACTGCTGTGCATTGCCACCAATCTCTAGCTTGAATTTTATAAAATAGTGGACAAATTTTCTTTTGCAAATTATATAGCCAATATGCCTCCTCGACAGGTAAATGTACAAGTATTTTTCTTGTTTTTGCATAGTTACACCTTTTAGCAGATTAGAATTTGAAAAAACTTAAAATTAACCATTAAAAAAAAAAAAAAAATCGTGCGGTGCGCTCGAGTCGTTCGGCTCGCATCGATTTGCGGTGCTGCCTGTAAATTTACAAGCCACACCACACCCGATGCTAACGGTATCCACACCGGTTCTGGCGCGGTACCGGCGACACACTGTGTTAATTTAAAAAAAAATTAAAAGTGCGATGCGGTCGGTTACCAGGCCGCACTGTTGACAATGGTGTATCGCGGAAACTCGATGCGTTGACGTAATTATCAGCCTTGGGGCCGGTAATTTTTTCAGCACACTGGAACCGAAATTCGACATTGTCAACAGTTTGGGCTGGTAAATCGGTGCTAAGGGCATCTGCACTGATTCCAGGGTGGATACCAAAGGCGCACCATGTTATTTAAATTTCTTTAAAAAGAGTGGTGCAATTGGCTACCTGGCCTCACCGTTGACCTAGTACAATTGTGGTGGAGCGGTGCATTGACTAAGATAATGGCCCCGAGGCAGCTATTTTTGTCAACGCATAGCTTATCGTATTTGGCCTAGGTCAACGGTGTGGAATCTTAAAATACCGCACCGACAACTTTGTATGGTGGCAAGAGGGCGGTGTGCTGACTTAGTTATAAGCCTCGGGCGGATAGTGAAGTCAGCACACTGGCCTCCTAACACCGCAAAGAGTGAACGGTGCGCTAAAAACATTTTCTAGAGCATCGCTTCCGGTGCAGTCGATATCATGAGGTGCATCGTATCCGGTGTGCTCTATGGGGTGACGCACTGGGACCGATGCGTGACTGTGTTTTTGGCGCATCAACTCTTGTTTTATTTATTTTTCAAAAAATAAATATATACGTATATTTTTAAATACATGTGTCATTTAATAAAAAAAATTGTGTTTAATATGTCAATCATTCAGAGACTTGAAAGGAGAGAAGAGGGGCAACAACAACAACAGGTGGAATAGTATAACATGGTTCGCCTGTGGGAGGCAAGAGAGAGGGAGAGAGATGCGTACCCTCACCCTATTACAACAGCGACGTAGGGGCTCCTTAGGCAGGTAGGCCTCCTCAAGTTCTATGGGGAGGCTACTTCCTAAAGTCCCATAGTTTGTTTTTGAGACATCTTATCCGAAGGTGGAATGCCCAACAACAGGCTTTCCGGGTTGGTGTCAACCAGTGGTACATGCCCACTGAGGAGGATGTATATTTTATTACCAGGCTATTGAGGAGAGGGGTGGATTTTCCCTCTTTCCCCGAGGTTCCAACTGGCTATGTGGCAGGGAGTTAGTTAGTTTACTCCTAGAGATACATTGGAGAAAATTTAGTATCTCCTGCAGATTTTCAAGTCGCTGGAGGGCAGTTACATATTGGTGCATTTGGTCGTGAGGAGGTCCAGTGTCTCTCACTTATCATTTCGACCATTTTTCACAACACCAGTGGCGGGCAATGCATTAGTTGCCAGCTTTTATATTATGTTGATTATTTACTACAACAGCCACAACTTGTCAGGTGGTCTGCCATTTTTTTGTGGCAGTTCTGTACAACATTAGATAAATGTCATGCTCATGCATAAGGGAGGGTCAACTTCCCTTTTGCTTCAGAGATTTTTTGTTTATTTTTTGAGAGGTTTCCAGAGACAAGGCCTTCTTTTCTTCGGCAACCTCGTAGGCTGATTACTGAGGCACGTATGCACATGTGGGGGTAGATGATGCCCAAGAGGGAGGAGACTCTTTTTCCAGCGAGGATATCAGATGATGCACTGGAGTTTCTAGCCAATGTTGATGAGAATCCCTTCATTCTGGTCCCCTATCCTTATGCGGGGCTGCATTTGTGAGGGTGTGCCAACATCCTCTTCATAGCTGATGATCTGCCAAATGATAGAGGTAATATTATTTTTTTATTTAAATTTATTCTAACATGTTCTTTAACTTGTTTTATTAAATTGTGTAATAAAATCCTCTAATTATTGTTGTGTACTTGTATATATTTTGCATACATTAGCTCTTTTGATGGCGAGGAGATGCCGCCACCACCACCTGATCCAGGTGTGGATCCTCATGATGAGGATGAGGGCATGCTAGATATTTTCGAGGATCATTAGGAGGCTGGTCTAGATCAGAGACCTGCTCCTGTTGGTGCGCTGATGCGTGGTCGACGTCTTAGTGATGCTAGATACAGGATGGAGTTGGGCGACCAACTCATTGCATTGATTGTTGAGGCGAGCATCAGGCCCGTTGATTTTAGAGACATTGAAGTAGATGATAGGCTATCATAGAAGTGGAGAGGCATGCCGCGTGACATGTACAACTTGATGCGGCATGTCGTAGGAGATACGACAACTTTTATGCTACTGAAGAGGACTGTTGCACGTTACGATCGAGCTGCGGCACATGATGGACAGTCTGCGAGGCACAGCGTACCATCATCTCATGATCGTTCATAGCCTCGCGCCACGCCGGATTTGCATGAGCCTCCACTAGCATCTATCAACAGTCATCATGGAGATGAGGCTGGACCATTGGCCACTAGTAATGATGTTGATGTTGTACTACCACCAGCTGATCCATGACATTTATATTACAGTTGTATATTTTTAACATTATATATATATATATATATATATATATATATGGTCCATGTATTTTATGTTCATGTTGCAGTTTACTTAATTTACATGTTGGTGATGATCATGATGTGTATGTTGTTAGGTCATGTTAGATATGTTTATTTAATGTGCAGCTTGCAGATAGATGTGTATGTGATAGCATGAGATGTATATTTGATGTTTGTGTTGTACTGATGATGTTAATATATAATGTTAATTGTGTTTTGTTAGATGATCATGATCATGATGATGCAGTTAGCAATTTTGAATGTGTTTTTTAGTCAAATATGATGTTTGTACGATAGTTATCATGAACGTGATGTTTATTAATTAATTTAATACCAAATGAGCATGATATTGTAAATTTGTAATATTTTTATTTCTAATTGTATTTAAAATCCTAAAATTGTAATTGTAATGGTATATATGTGAATTTCTAAAATTGTAATTGTAATTGTAATTTTTTAATTTGTAAAATTGTAATTGTATATATGTAAAATTCTAAAATTGTAATTGTAATTGTAATTGTACGTGAAATTGTAAAATTGTAATTGTAATTCTAATTCTAATTCTAATTGTAATTGTATGTAAAATATTTGTAAAATTTTAATTGTATTAATGTGAAATGAATTTATTAAAATTTGTAAATTTTAAATAATTGTAAAATAATAAATCTAGAATAATATGATTTATTGTAACATAATAAAGTTTAGAAAATAATGCAAATAAATTCCTATACTTTAGAGTTATAATTATTTTATTACGATCTTAGATACAAAAAAAAAGAATTAATTTATACAATACGCCATTGTTTTCGAGATCAACATAATACCAAATTATCAAGTGAATTATTAATTTTAACATTAACACAATGAAAATTACCAATTAATTCAAAATACATATTATATTAATATTTCGAAAAACCCATCTTAAAAATTATAAATATTGATGAAATAACACATGTACCATATCACTCTCGGTTCTCATGATCACCCTCATTATCTTCTAGCTCGCATGGCATGATAACACTATTGTTCTCAAAAATATGTTTTGATATAGGGTCATGTGTCAATACGAACCACCAATCCCTATCCAACACATTTGAGTAGAAAAACACTCGGTTGCAGTGTTTAGGGAAAACATAGGGCTCCTTAGCTTCATCCCACATATTTCTAGAGTTGATACATATCAGCCTACTATCGCGATCTTCCTTTACATTATTCCGATCAAAGGTGTCCCACCACTTGCACCTAAAAATAACACATTGGAAAGAAGAAAAATCCACTTCAATGATCTCTTGTATCTTTCCGACGTAACCTAACGTCCCTCGTACTAGTTGTTGATCACGGTGGCTAGATCGACTAGATTTATCAAACTCGATTTCCACTCCACAGTCTTCTATGATGTTTCCAGCATCGGTATTTTCAGTGCAAAAATGGTGTCCATATGCCCACATAGATGGGAACAAATGCACCTATTATAAAAAAGTTAAAAAAATCATAGTGTCATGTGTCTTATAAATAATAATCCAACAATAGTTAAAATATGAAATGTATATGTCTTAATATAAGTTTCAAATTTACATATAAATTAAAAATATTATTACCGAGTTGCTGCACCCAATCCCTATGTTTAGCACATCCTCTTCAGCACACAGGTAACAACTGGTAGCATCGTATTTCTCTCTGACTTGGTCAGCAACCCAACTGTTGGGTCATATTTTTGGCATATTTTCTTTTAAATGTTCGGGATAAGGCACACTTCTACCACTCAACCGTCTGAATTCTTTCCTGTCAGTATCCCATTTCATCCTATTTTGTTCGTACAATGCGACCCATGATTGTGTTGCTTTAGAATTGTAAAGAATGAATTTATTGATTGCTTAAATTTCTGCATTCACTGATGAAATCAAACCAACATTATATAGTACTTAGAGATCAAACTATACATTATATCGAAGTTCAACATGAATATTAATTACTTTTTGTAAATTTGAAAGATTATAAGTCACTTACTCTTTATCAAGCGCTTTTTTCCACTCGTTTGGAGCAACTCTCCTTCTCTTTTGTCTTCATCCATTTGATCATCCCAAATCACCGCACCTAGTCTATTGTCGATCTGCTTGATGTACTCATTGGCATAGTAGAAAGACTCATACGATATGTACCCCTCGGGTTACCCTTTGTCGAAAAAAACCTTTCAATTTATTCATATACCTCTCTAAGAAGAACATCCAAAGACAAGAAATAACCCCAACTAATTCAACCTCATCTACTAGGTGGATTAGAAGATGAACCTGTAAGACCATGAAACTCGTCGGCAGTTCCTTCTCAAACATACAAACAATCTCAACTATCTCTTGATGCCACCATGGAATGCTAGCCACATGAATCTCGTTTGATGTGATCCAACGTACAAATGAAGATAATTTAGATATGGAACGTCCTAGGTCTTGAGGGAATTCATGTTTCACACACCCACGCACAAAAAAAGGATAATGGCATTGCAAAGTTATAAACACGTGCAATAATATACAAAATTAGTTATTTTTTATGATCCCCGCATGGAATAAAATTTATTAATATAACAAATAATAAAATCATGCTTTTGACATTATACGTACTCTTAGAAGATTTAAATGGTCATGTGATTTCAACCTTGACAAATGGTCATCCATGGTGAAGCAGTGCCGTAGTGAAGCCCTATATGAAGTTGGCACCCTCAAATCCATTATAACTTCCTTTGCCAAAGATATATTATCTTTTTTTTTAAATCCATGGGACATCACCTTCTTTGAAAAACCATGAATTAGAGGGACCAACGCCTGCCTCTGATCCCGTACTTTCTAATCATCTTGGCCAATATTTCTTTTTAGTTTTTGAAGTAAAAATATCTTTCCTAACAGCCAATGTGTCACTTTGTTTCGATGATATGTGCCTCCATAAAGAAGATGAAACATTTTTAAATATATCCATGGGATCTAATAAGTGGGAAATCTTAAGATGCTCCCAATATGGGAGGTCATAAAAGATATATTTCCTTTTCATCCCAATGGGAAATTTATCAACATAGGTGTTGAAGAAATCTGGATCATCGAACTTAGGCTCCCCATTTGAATCGAACATTTCTATGAACTCCTTCTCCTTATCTCTCTCATATGCTCTAAGCCATTCAGCTGGTGTCATTATTGGAGGCCTTTGGGTTCTCTCTCGTTTGCCATTGAAATTGGATGTTTCTCTTTTGTAAGGGTGTTGTTCTGGTAGGAATATCCTGGAGCAATCATACACTGGCTTTCGTAGGTCCTTGGACGATCTAGCTTTCAGAGAAGGTCCACAACATTTACATCCAAAATACCCTTTTGTTACAAGACCTGCAAGATTATATTTGTATACATTAATTAATATGCATAGCACGTTAAATAATATCATGAAGATCAGAACAAATATTATTACAACGAATTAAATAACTAATATGTGAAAGAATATTGTTACATTATATATAAACAAATCAATAAATTAAACATGAAATTTACCAGAGCAAACTCCTAAGCCTGGATAATCATGTGTCGTGTAAGCACATATGCCATACAACGTAAAACTCCTCTCTGCTATGATGGGTCTTGATACATCGTATACATTTATTCCAACCCATAATTCCTTCAATTCATCTACCAGTGGTTGTAATTAGACATCCATATTCTTCACTTGTGTTCTACTAGGGACTATGAGATCCAACATAAGATGTTCATTCTTCACGGACAACCATGGGGGGGTATTGTTATTGATCACTACTACAGGAAAAACATAATAGTTGGTGTTCTGGAGGGAATATGGGTTGACACCATCCATGGCTATGCTGAGTCGTAGACTTCGTACTTGATTCTTGAATTTTTCGGGCCATGTATCCTCTATATGCTTCATGGCTATTGAATCAGTTGGGATTCACATAACTCCCAACTCACTTCTGTGTGAGGCATGCCATCCCTGCAACATAGCTATTTCTTTGCAACGAAAGAGCCTTTGAATCCTTGGGATTATAGGCATGTGCCTCAATATCTTAAAAGGAGGAATAGTATGTGATTTACCCTTCTTTTTTGACTTATCATACCTGTCATGCCCACACTTTGGACACATCTCTTTGTCTGCATATTCTCCTCTATATAGAATACAATCATTTGGACATGCATGATATGATATGTACTCAACACCCAACATTTTCAACAATTTCGTTGCCTCTTCGCAGCTACCGAGCAAGACATTATCACTCGAAAGAACCTTATATATGAATAACCTATAGTTGGTGATCATGGAAAAATATATTAATATTAAATGCACATTAATGTCGATATAATTATTAACGTTCATAAAATTTAAAATTTGTAATGTTCATTGCAATGTACTGATTATATTTCAAATTTATATAAGGGGAGTACTTTATGGTAACTTACCTCAAAAGTTCCGAGAAACATGCATTCGAAAAGTTAAAATTTTCTTTCAAGTTGTACGGTAACATTTTTGTCCCCAACTGGGTAGACTTTGACTGACCGCCAGGTCCAAAGAGAGGGGTGGTGGAAGCAAATTTAAGGCTTTTAAAAAAGGTGTCAGCGATATGAGCATCATCCCCTAGCTAATCATCATTTTGGAATGTTTCTAACAACATTGTCTCCATGGCAGTAATATCCCTTAAGTAATCATCCATACCAACCTCTATTTCATTGCCTCCATTGCCAGCTTGTGAAGAACTACTATTGATGTAGTCATTCCTAATTGTTGAATCTGGACGTAACATGAATTGATTCGGTGGTTGATTCAACCATTCTTGGTATCATTCATCTCCGATTTTTTCTCTTAATTCAGTCTTCTCTCGATTTGACATTGTCGTGGGGTGCAACGGAAGATGGTAGGTAGGTCGCTCATCATCACTAGAATCCTAATAATTAAAAAAAAAAAAATTAACATGATTAGTACAAAATATATGATATCAATTAATAACCACGTTGACAATATTGCATGATTATAAATTGATTTGACGTTGATATATTTACATATTAATCAATATATATACCAAAAAATTATAATTATAATTACCATCATTGTCCTGGGATTGTGGCTAGAAGATGCAATATTGTTAGAATTGGCAGGGTGAACCAGCTGTCCATTTTCATTTACTAAATGCGCATTGCGGTATGCAGCTCCTGATAAGAACTTTCAAAGTTTTGTAGCAGTTTGAATATTTTGTGCATCTGAACTCGATGCTAAATTTGTATGAACCTGCAAATTTGTATACATTATAAATTTAATTAAGTTGTGTGTGATTGACTGCATGGATAAAAAACATATATAAATTCAATTATATAGTGAAAAAATAAAACAAATCTGAAGTAAATATTACGTCTCCATATGGATAGAGAGAACTCTGCAATGGACTTTGAGAAATATTATGGAACGAGCTGGATTTTGAAGAATTGTCCATTCCATATAATATATGATATTTTCTCCCTACATTTGAGAAAAACAACAATAAATTTTGGTGCGCAAACTTCAATGTCATTCCGATGTGTAATGTACAGATAACCACACCAGTGAGTTTTTTTTATTTTGCGCACCGGTGCCGTTTTATAAAACGACGCTCCAGTGCGGTTAAACTAAAGGACGCATCGGTAAATGAATAACTGCAAATAAAAAAGTGCAACCCTATTTTCTTTAAGTGAAAAAAAAACGGTAAATTGAAAAATGGGCGGAAAAATATTTTCGAAAATCGAATTTCATAAAATATTTCTTTAAATACTAAACACTTTTCATTATTTCACTATTTTTGCAAAAAATTTCAGCTAGAGATTTGCAGGATACATACCTGGAGCAAACAAATCATGAGAGCACTATGGAGCAGGGAAATACGTTCGAACAAAAGTATTCAGACAATCAAAATTCCAAACCTCTCGTTAGTCAAACCTTGTACCATGGAATTTCAAACGATGTGAGTAAGTTTATTGTTTTTTTTTACTTTTTTCTGCAGTGTTTTTTATGTAGTAAAATAAGAAATCAAAGTCTATTGTTTTTTTTTACTTTTTTTCTGTAGTTTTTTTTTATGAAGTAAAATAACAAAATCAAAGCTTATTGGTTTTTTAACCTTTTTTTTTTTTTTGCAGTTCTTTTTTACCTTTTCTGCAGTTTTCATAAACAAAAATAAAAAAGAAATCCATTTTTACAAACAAAACCCTAGATTCTTTTTGTTTCTGCCCTTTCTTCTCCCTCTTTCTTTTCAATTTAGATTTATAAGTTTTGTATCGTCATAATATATCCAACCCACGAGATGACTTGCATATTCGGATCCCAATCTATGTTGGCCCTTGCATCAATCTTAAAAAAATACAGATTTCTTTCATCGGTAGCGCCCTGCGTAACAGAGCGCATCGGTGCACTCGGTTATAGTAGCGCACCGTGAAAGTACAGTGATAAAAAAATAAATTTTTTTATTTTTTTTATTTTTTATCAATGCACCATATGTAACATATGGCACCGGTGCACTATTGCATTACGGCACACCGCAAACATGTTGTTTTGCAAAAAAAACCATTTTAGAAACAAATCTTACATTATTTTTGTTTCTGCCCTTTCTTCTCCCACTTTTTGTGATTTCAGAATTAGGGTTTTCAATTTATATTTATAGGATTTGTATTGCTAAATATAAGCCTAAGAAATCAAACCAACAGGAGGACCTGCATAGTCAGATCCCAATCCATGTCAGCCCTTGCATCAATCTTAAGAAAATACAGACTTTTTTTCGTGGGTATAGCGCACCGATGCAGTCGTTTATAGCACCGCACCGCGAAAGTACAATGATAAAAAATAAAAAGTAAAATATGTTTTTATCAGTGCACCAAATTTAACATATGGCACCGGTGCACTATTTCATTATGGCACACCGCAAATGTGCTGTTTTGCAAAAAAAAACCATTTTAGAAACAAACCTTACATTCTTTTTGTTTCTGCCATTTCTTCTCCCACTATCTGTGATTTCAGAATTATGACTTTTCAATTTATATTTATAGAGTCTGTATTTCTAAATATAAGCCTAAGACATCCAACCAACGGGAGGACCTGCATAGTATGATCCCAATCCATGTCGGCCCTTGTGTAAGCTAAAAAAAAAAGGGTTGTTGGCTGTACGGAATAACGCACTGGTACGCTCTATTCTCCCAACGCACCACACAAGTACTGTGATAAAAAATTAGAAAAATAAAATAATTTTTCAGTGTGCCGTTTGTGAAATATGCAGCCGGTATGCTATTTCATTATGGTGCACCGCGAACATTCTGTTTCGAAAAAAAAAAAAAAACTTTCAAAAGATACAAACCTTACATTTTTTTTGTTTCTCCCCTTTCTTCTTCCTCTTTCTGTGATTTTAGAATTAGGGCTTTTCAATTTATATTTATAGGGTTTGTATTGATAAAATAGACCTAAGACATCCAACCGACGGGACGATTAGCATAGTCAGATCCCAATCCATGTGGGCCCTGGCATGAATTTAAAAAATAAAAATAAATTATCAGTGCGCCTGGAGTAATGTAGCGCACCGGTGCTCTTTATTTTATAAGCACACGCAAAATGTAATGTGATAAAAAAAAATTAATTTTTTTATCGGTGCACCATATGTAAAATATGGCACCGATTTATGCTAAAAAACTAACAATGGACAATTTTTATTATTTTATCATGGTTAACCAATGCGATCATTGACATGTAACACATCGGTGCTCCTTTTTGACATAGAGCACTGTACGGTCTATTATACTGTTATGGTAGTGCGTTTGGAAGAGAGACACGCATCGACGTCGGTGCGTAAACCATGAGTGGTGCACTGGTTTTTTGAGATTTTTTTTTTAACTTGAAAAGTTGAAAATTTATTTATAAATATATTATTGAATGATATGGTACAAGTTTGAGATTGATAAAGAAATGAGTGACAAGAGATCAAGTAACAAAAATACTGATAACACATCAAGAAAAACAAAAAAGGCAAGTTCTTTGTAAAATTTTTACAAAAAAAATATTTTTGAACTATATGTAAATTTAAATAATATCTATTATTTACTGTGTATCATGCAGAGCCACAAAATGACGAAGCTCGATAAGATTATTTCTGATCTAGGACCAGAAGAGTGTAAAATCTTGATGGAAAAATTGCAAAAGGATGAATAAGGTGAACGAAAAAAATACTATCGATCCAATATGAGTTTCTTTTTTTAGTTTTCATTAATAATATAATTAAAATTATTAGATAACATGTGTAAAAAATTATATTAATTCACATCTGTTCAATGTTCTACAGGAACCAACAACTCAGAAAAGTAATGTTGTTCTAAGAAAAGAAAAAAAAAATAGAACATGCAAATGAAAATGAATTGGTCCTTAGATCATTTGGAGTGGTGTTGGAGGTTAATGAAAGGGGGAAAAACTTTTACAAAAGTTTGAGGATCTAGTGGAATGAATGTATAGACATTCTTTCCACTTACAACACAAAAACCAATCCAATGATTCCAAGAACAAAATTTTATGTAGACTACAAGAAGAGTTTTCAGAGAATTGTTCAATGAGACATGTCAGACTTTTAATAGAAAAAACGCACAACAACAAAAAATAAGGAATGAAAAAGTAATATTCCTTTAGATGTTTGTCTAGAATTATTTATAAATATCACTTTTGTTATACTTACTTTTCATATATCAATATAAAAATTAAATAGTTTATTGTCATGTTACATTTTCAGGAAGATTATGAAAATCTCAAAAGATGAACGAGTTGATATCAAAAATATGCCATTAGGAATGTCCAAAAAGGTGTACAAGGAGATGGTCAAAGAAATGGACAAAATTGCATCGCTGGAGGAGCCATCTCAACAACAACTTGCTTCAAATGTAATATGTAATCATTGATTTTTTCGATCATTAGGTAAAATAAATAAACAATTTAGCATTAAATATTAATTTTCAAGTATTTTCTTGCAGAAAAGAAAAGAAAATGGAACCTATTCAACTCATAAAACAAGATGACAAGGAATAAAAGGATTGATATCTAAGTTTGTGAGTAATTTTTACTTCCTTATAACAACTTAACTAGATTTCATTTTTGTATTTTTTAAGTTGTTTTACAAAAATCATCATTGAATGTCTTCAAACATGTGCTAACATACAAAGAAGAACCATTAGAGGAATTGATTGAAATTGGGTTAAATATGGGTTGTTCGTATATGTTGGCATATCAAAACTTAATTGTGGAATTTGTAAGCATCTATTGATCTTGTTTTACTTAGCTCCGTCTATAAGTAATAGAAAAAATAAATCTTTTATATTAAATATATGATTTGTAATGGGGTATATAATTTGCAGGAAACAAAGTATGGCACTGTGCCAACAGATCAAATCTTGAAATATGGCATGTTACATGGTTTTGAAAGAATGTGTATAGTTTATGAGTCAATTGTTGCATTGGTACGCCATATATTTTCGATTTACATTGATGTATATTATTTAATATTGCAATTTTAATTATTCTCACCAATGTATATACACTCATTACAGTTTATTTTTATGTTTCTAGGTGGAAGGTGAAGAAGAAGAAAACAATCAACACTGTGAACAAAACATTTATGAAAATAACCCAAGTCATGGAAGTAGCTCTAGCAGTGACAGCAGCTCAAGCGAAGAATGATGATCACTATGTTTGGATATAAAAGCAAGGCGTTGTATTTTTTGAAAAATTTCTATGAAATCAAACATTTTATTTAATGTAATGGACATAGTGTCCCAATTGAAAGATAAATGGATACCAATAACTATCCCATTTTGTATGAAAAATAATGTCTTATTCATATATATATATATATATATATATATATATATATATATATATATAATAAAACATGTTTTAATTTATTCTATTGTGTTCTCTATTGTCGCTATTGCATTCTCCATTGTCGTTCTCAAATGCACTAATAAAAATTTAATTCATATGAATATTGTTATAAGATCTATATATGTCAACTTTTGATGAATAATGAATTTTAAAAAACCACAATAATTTTGATATGATATAACAAATTAATCCAAACATCACATTCAAATGCATTAATAAAAATTTAATTAATATGAATATTGTTATAAGATGTGTCAACTTTTGATGAATAATGAATTTAAAACAACCACAATAATTTCATTGTCACAAGTCGATGTTTCTAAAAAATACAAAATGAAAACCGGTGCATTTATACTTACACCAGTGCGCTTGTATTCTTAAGCACCCCGGTGCATTTTTACAACCTATGGGCACCGCACAAATACCAAAACCGGTTAAAAATACCGAGGCGTTCGTGCGGTATGACTCTTTGGTGCGTTTATGTCTATCTACGCACCAATGCATTTTTACGACCTATTAGCATCACAAAAATACAGATACCAATTATAAATCTTGGTGTGTTTGTGTGATACTATGCACTGGGGAATTTTTGTGTCTATACACAACGGTGCATTTAGACGACCTATGGGCACTGCACGAATACCGATACCAATTATAAATCTCCGTGCATTTGTGTGATACTGCGCACCGGGGTGTTTAAGAGTCTATACACACTAGTGTATTTGTATGACATATTTGCACTACACTAATACCAATACCAATTATAAATCTTGGTGCATTTATGTGAAAGGATGCACCACTGCGTTTCTATAAGTCTACACACCGACGCGTTGATACGACTTATAGGCACCGCTCAATTCCGAAGACCAATTCTAACGGCCCCATGTGTTGTATCACCAACACTACGCCCAATGATTTTTTATACCTTAACGGCCCAATGCATTCTCCTTAGACCGCTCTGGGGCGTCGTCCACAAGTACGCATCGATGCGTTAAATCCCGATTAGCGCACCGATGAAAAAAACATCTGTAATAACCTCCGGCCACCCATTTGTTTTTCGTTGTGTTGAATTTCCGTTAAAAGCTCCGCCAAAACCTCCATAACCATAAACGGATGTGGTAGCATATGTTTTTTTGACAATTTTGGCCAATTTTATAACACTAAAAACCTCCTTTGTAACCTTCGCTAGAGGGTCTTTTCCTTGTAGTGAAAATTTCTATGTACTCATTCTAAATGCATTATACATTGTTGTCATACCTTAAGACCTTAGGTTCTTCCATTTTTAATTTTTGATCGAAGCCTTGAAGTCCTTGAACATATCGAAGGCCTCATATTTATGATTTAGGAGACTTATCCATGTGTTCCTTGATAAATCATCGATGAAGGTTATGTAGTAGAGATGGCCACCTAGAGAATGTATGGGCATTGGTCCACATATGTCAGAATGAATGAGTTAAAGAATTCAATTAGTTTTATTATTGCTAGAAGGGAATGGTCCCCTTGTCTTCTTCCAACTGGAACACCCTGAACGTACTCCATCATGTTGAGCTTGAACTTAAAGGATCCCAAATACCCAAATTTTCAATTTCAGAAGAGATTCATAATGTAGATGTGCCAATATTCAGTGCCATAACTCGTTTCGATGATTAGTGTCGTGGACCATTGCTAGAAGAGATGTTTTGGTGACTCTACAAATTCCTTCTAGTCTAGATCCCAATGTAAATGCATCTTTCATTTGGGATTCCCTCGACCAAGTGAGTAATTTTCCTTTGATGAAGGATACTCTCATTCCTTTGTCTTCCAAGGCAGAAATAGATATCATGTTCTTCTTTAGTTCCAGAATATACATCACTTCATGAAGAATATCAGATTCACCATAGTTCAAATCAAATTTGATGGTTCCAAATCCCTTGGTAGGATATTCAATATTGTCTCCAAGAATAATATTCAAACGTATCTCCCTCTCAACCAAATTTGAGAGGACCTCCTTATCCTCAGAGAAGTGTCGAGAGACCCCACTATCTACTAGAAAAATATCATATGAATCCAAAGGATAGGAACTAGAGAGGGCATAAGTAAGAATATAATCAGACTAACTAGAAGCAACATTATTTTCTTAACTGTATTTTCTTGACTTCTTTTGAGAATGGCGGTCTTCTTCACAATCATATGGAGAATCTCTTCTTCTTATTCAATTTCTTTCATTTTGATCACCCCTTCAATCATATCTTCCTCTTTGTTTATTTTACCACTATTGTTGCTTCGAATGTTGTATCTTGAAGCATTTTTCTTCTTCGGGAAATCTCGAGCATAGTGAACTTCCTTGTGAAAATTGTATCATTAAATGTGAAATGATTCTATTTCCCTTCGATTATTATAGTATCGGGGAGCAGGCTTTCTTGATTTTTATGATCCTCCCTTACCTTTCTTTTTCTTTTCATGTGCAAGAAAAACAGATGGATCTCCTTCTTCATTCTTTTGAATTATACCTCTTGAAATCATCTTGGATTCTTCTTGAGTGCATTTTCCAACAAGATCATAAAATGTCGAGAAACTATTGTTATTTCTTATGGTGGTAATGAAGGTTTTCCATATAAGAGGGATACCTCTAAGGGTTACCAACACCGACTCCATGTCAGGTACAACTTCCCCAACTGTCTGCAATTGATCTCTAAGTAAATATATCCTCATGATATATTATTGCACATATTCTCCTTTATTCATTTTCATATCTTTGAGTTGATATTTTAAGGAGATGATTTCATTCAAATTTTTGACTTCATACATGCCAGTTAGCTTATCATACGTATCCTTATACTTCTTCAAATTATCTACATAGACAAGTAAGTCATCTTGCAAACCATCAACAATAATTTTCTTTGCTTTTAACTCACCTTTCTTGTATTTGTTCTTGGAAACAATGGGAGAAATTTTTGAGGGCTCATAAATATTTCTGTGAATTTACTCCAAACATCATTTCCATATGATATTATTTCAAACTTTATATTCCTAGCAACAAAATTTGATGAGTCTCCTAGCTTCTCGGCCTATTTTAAGTACGAGGTAGACATCTTGACATGTTCAAATGGATTCTTTCAACCTTTTGAAAGATGATTTCTCTAGCTCTTGTCCCCTTCGGGCTTGTCCATCACCTTAGCTCTGATACAATGTTAATTTTTCACTTTTCTATGCTATATCAATTACTTTAGCTCAATTAAATTCTTCAGTTACCAATATTTTCAATAACAATTGCTTCTTCCAATAAAAAAAAAATTAAATATAGAACAATAAGATACAATCAACAACATCAAAAAGAAACACCAATTTGGTTAAAGACCAAGGAAAAACCCCACAGGGGAGAAAGCCCCTTTCAAATTCTTCTTCTATTAGATTGTCTTCAAATTTTTAGCAGAGTGAGGTGCGATAGGAGTGTGACAGAGGAGTGGACAGAGAGGAGAAGTCATTGAAAAATCCAACCATCAAAGGGCTCGACTCTGTGTATTTGCATCTCTGATTAATTTCAAGTGTTTGTGTGTTTTAATTCTCCTGTCTATGTTAATTGTCGTTTTCATTTCTCTGTTGAGATGAACATCACATTTATCATGCAACACTTTCAAAGTAGTTGATTGAAGGCACGAACAGAAAATACACAGCAGGATTATGTGTAAAATGTTTGGTGAAGTCGTTGATTCGAATAAGACAGAAGTTTTCTACATCGGCCATTGTGCATCGCAGAATTTTGAGTTATGCGTTAAGGATTTACGCAATAAGTTGTTTGAATTGTGATGCGACGCAGAGGAGTAAAGGAGCGGTGAGGACCATTAGATCTGGGTAAGATCAACGGTGGAACTTAAATTGCACCCAGCTGTATTTCGTACTTCAACGATTTTATGGTTTGTGTTTAAGACATCGCATGGTAAGCTATTTTCTTTGTGGTGCGGTAAAGTTTTAAGTTCCGATAAGTTATGTTAGTTGCGATGCGATGCAAGCATATCACATATCACATGGGACAAGGAATGCGTTGATCACTAAACTATAAAAGTTGCGACGAGCAGTATGGAATTTCTGAAAGTTGTGAAGCTAAGGAAGGTAAGTTTAAAAAGCTGCGAAGTGTTATTTCGCCGTAATTGGACACCGTCTGTGTGAACCATAAAACCACAATTTCCGCGCATATATTTTGATATTTTCATCCATGTTTCATCATTTGGTATCAGAGCAGAGGTTGAGTTCTGTTCTCAATTATGGTAGCAAATATTCCGCCCAGTAGAGGAGCTAGCATGGGTCGGGGAAGACTTACAACAAACATAGCTTTTATCGAAGAGATTCGACAACTTCGTACAAGGATAGTGACAATGGAGACTACTCAGAAGAGAGCACCTGATGAAGAATATGTCAACGCAGAAGAATCTTCTGAGGAAGAATAAGAAGAATAAAGCTAGGAAGCTAAATTTTTCAAGATATTAGCAAGGGTTAGTGGAAAACTAAGAATGGAGATTCCTTCATATGAGGAGAACCTTAATGTGGATGAACTGATATATTGGATTAGTTCAGTGGATAAGTATTTCGACTTAGAAGAGGTCGAAGATAAGAAGAAGGTAAAGTTTGCAGCTACCAAGTTCAAGGGCCATTCATCTATTTGGTGGGACGAACTAGAGACATCTAGGATTATAAAGGGAAAGCCTAAGGTCAAGCAATGGGATAAAATGGTAAGTAAATTGAAGAAAAATTTTATGCCAAAAGACTATCAATTGAATCTTTTCAAAAATTTGCAGAATTTGAGGCAGAAAGGAATGCCTATCAAAGAGTATACAAAGGAGTTTTACAAGCTGAGTATTAGAGCAAGACATGCTGAAGATGATATGGAGAAAGTAGCCAGATACATCAATGGTTTAAGGTATGACATACATGATGAAATAATTTTGTTGAGTCTGAAGAAAATTAAGGATGCCTATAGAGCAGCTTTGAAAGCAGAGGAGAAAATATTGAGGAAACAAATTCAGAAGAATAGAGGTAAAATTCTAGCAAGAGGAAGAGGAAATTTCAGACCAACATTTCAACACTCTCAGAATGAAGCCGAAGGTTCGAGTAGCAGCCACCACAAAGAGGAGACTTTGGTAGAGGAAGATATACACCCAGAGGTAGAGGCTAAGGAAGATAAATGTGGTGTTACACATGTGGAGAATGGGGACATGGATCATGGGACTGTCCTCATAATAAACTAGCAAATCAGCAGAATGTGAATGTAGTTGAGGCAAAGGAAGAAAATCCTCAGGTCACAGAAAAGGAAGAGCCACCTAAGGTAGGAGAGTATTTATTGCTCAAAAGAGTATTGCTTAAAGAAGAGAAGGAAGCAAGTGAGCCAACTCAAAGGAAGAGCTTATTCAAGACTGTATGCAAGTATAAATAAAAATGTTGCAATGTTGTGATTGATAGTGGAAGCACTGGTAATATTGTTTCCGCATAGATGGTTGAGAAATTAGGTTTGATTAAGATGGTGAAACCCTAATCCCTACAGAGCATCGTGGCTATAGAAGGGACATTAGATTTTGGTCATAGAATAGTGCAAAGTAGAGATACATATTGGTACATATAAATATGCCATATTGTGTGATGTGATGCCAATGGACGTGTGCCATATTGTATTGCTAGGAAGGCCTTGGCAATTTGACATAAAAACCATTCATGATGGAAAAAGGAATACTTATACCATAGAGAAGGATGGAAAGAAGCACACATTGTTACCTTTGAAGGATGAAGCAGACAAAGGAGCAACTGGGAATAGTGTTATGTTGATTAGTGGAAAATAATTGCTGCAAGAAGTCAAGAAGGAGAAAGAAATGCATTTTGTTATTGTGGGTAAACCCAAGGTAATTATGACTTCTACAAATTTAGACAATATTCCTGTGGAAATTAAAAATCTGTTAGATGATTATGTTGATATAGTTGTTGATGAATTACCAAGTAAATTGCCACCAGTCAGAAGTATTGGTAATCACATAGATTTAATACATGGTGCAAGTTTACCAAACAAAGCAGCATATAGAATGACCCCTCGAGAGAATGAGGAAGTTGGAAAACAAGTACAGGAGTTGTTAGATAAAGGACTAGTCAAAGAAATCCTTATCCCATGTGCAGTACCAACCATGCTTAGTCCAAAAAAAGGAGGTGAGTGGCACATGTGTACTGATTCCAGATCCATAAACAAGATCACTATTAGGTATAGATTCCCATTTCCATGCATAGATGATTTGATGGATTTTTTAAGTGGAGAAAAGTATTTTACTAAGATAGATCTGAAGAGTGGATACCATAAAATAAGGATTAGAGAAGGAGATGAATGGAAGACTGTATTTAAGACCAACAATGGGTTGTATGAGTGTTTAGTGATGCCTTTTGGGCTCACTAATGCACCAAGAACATTTATGAGACTAATGAATGAGGTCTTGAAAGAGTATGTGGGAAAATTTGTGATAGTCTATCTTGATGACATTCTGATTTTCAGTCAGAGTAAAGAGGAGCATTTGGAGCATGTTAAGCTGGTGATAGATACTTTACAAAAGGAGAAACTGCTTATAAATTTTAAGAAGTGTAGTTTCATGAAGAAGGAGCTCATTTACTTGGTATTTATAGTCTCATAAGAAGGCTTGAAGAAGAACCCAGAAAAGATCCAGGTAATATTAGATTGGCCAAATTTGAGAAGTGTATTTGAGGTAAGGAGTTTTCATGGTCTTGCAAGTTTTTAAAAAAAGTTTATAAGAGGTTTTAATCAGATCTGTGCTCCAATAATTGAAACAATAAAGGAGAGAAACCAGCCATTTAAGTGGATAGAAGCAACGGATCAGAATTTCAAGTCGTTGAAAAAGAAGATCACTGAAAGAACTATTTTGGCCTTGCCAAAGTTTGATAAAATATTCCAAGTTGAGACTGATGCTAGAGGGATAGAAATTGGAGCTGTCTTGAGTCAAGAGAAGAGACCGATAGCTTATTTTAGTGAAAATTTAAATGAGGCCAAAAGGAATTATTCATCCTATGATAAGGAGTTCTGTGCTATTGTGCAGGCTTTGAAGAAATGGAGGCATTATTTGTTTCCCAAAGAATTTGTGTTGTATTCAGATAACCATGCACTAAATTTAGTAAAAAATCAATTGAAGTTGAACCAAAAGCATGCTAAGGGGGTGGAGTTTTTGCAGAGTTTTACCTTTGTAATCAAACACATAAGTCTAAAGTCAAACAAAGATTTTGATGCTTTGAGCAGAGTAAATTTGATTATGCAGGAATTGAAGATTGGCATTTTTGGGTTTGAAGAAATGATTGATATGTATGAAGAAGACCTAGATTTCAAAGAAATATATGCAGTTGTTAAAAATCTTCTGATTCATAATAGAAGCCAGTGGGTAGATTACTTGATTCAAGGAGGATTGTTGTTCAAGAATAATAAATTGTGTATACCTAAGTGCTCCATGAGGGAAAATCTGATTAAGGAGAAACATAGTGGAGGATTGTCTGGACACTTTGGACAGGATAAAAAATTTACCCAAGTGTGTGCTTTTTATTATTGGCCAAAAATGTAAAGTGATATCAAAATTTTTGTTGAGAAGTGCAGGATTTTTCAACATGCCAAAGGAAGAAGCCAAAACACTGGGTTATATTAACCATTGCCAATACCTAATAGACCTTGGGATGCTGTCAGCATGGATTTTGTTTCAGGTTTTTCGAAGACTCAAAGAGGACATGATTCTATCTATGTTGTTGTAGATAGGCTTTCTAAAATGACACATTTTATTGCTTGTAAGAAAACTAGTGATGCAAATCACATTGCTAATTTGTTTCTCTCTGAAGTTATAAGATTACATGGAATTCCCATGAGTATTGTTTCAGACAGAGATACAAATTTTGTAGGACACTTCTGGAGGAATCTATGGAAGAAGTTGGGTACAAACCTTAGTTTCAGTTCAGCCTATCATCCTTGTAGGCTTTAACCCTGAACATAAATTATCTACACACGAATCTTATAACATAAAATAAACAATAGCAAGAACATAAAACAAATAAACACAGAGATTTTCCCCTGGATCCCAAATCGGGACGACCAGCTTGATTTTTCATTATATTCCTTTTAGTGTTACAACACATATATATACATGTTGAAGCATACATAAACCCCAATCCATTAACCCTGGATTAGAACATAACCGTCGTTCCCTTGACCGGATCTACAAAATACCAGGGGCCGAAAACCATCGTACGCCAAAACCATGTGCAAAATCATGCACAAAACATGGGTGGGTCCGCTTATGAGTGGGACCGCACCCAAAAAAATTTTTTTGCCGGGGCGCTGCCCCAGTCCCTAACAGGGGGGGCTACCGCCCCCCCTGTGATCCCCTTGTTGCGTCCGGCGCAACGTACATCATGTGGGGCTAGTCGTGGAAAGAATATAACACATACCCAACATTCTCCCACTTGTTGTTTTCTTTCCACATGGGGCCACAAGAGAGCTTAGTCATTGGGCCAATTCTTCAACACCCATTGTTTCTCTACACCAAGAGAGATTCTGAGTGCTCACAGATTTCGTCAATGCATCTACAACATTCTTCAAAGTGTCCACCTTTACCAGCAACACCCTTTTAGCCTCAACCATATCTCTAACAAAGTGATATTGAACATCAATGTGCTTTGTCTTTGACTGATAAGCAGGGTTCTTATCTAAGAAAATTGCACTTTGGCTATCACAGTCTATCCTTATATCTTGCTGTACCAACCCCATACTTGAACAAAATATTTACCTTAAGCTTTGCTTCCTTGCTTACTTGAGTGTTGCTATGTATTCTTCCTGCAGCAGTTGAAAGCGCCACTACGAACTGTCTTACTCATCCAAATGGTACACCTCCAAATAGGCTAAACACATACCCACTTGTAGATCTTCTTTGGTCCGGATCTCCGGCCCGGTCGCATCAACAAAACCACGAATGTCCAACATTATTTCCAATCTTGGTCTTCCCTGGTAGCACAAGCCATAATCACTAGTGCCGCGCCATCTCGGCTTAGCTTCCTTTGATGTCGATGTCGTTCCTGGGTTTGACACTCAGCTTACTGCTCAATACTCCCACTGCATGTGCAATGTCTGGTCTAGTATAGACCATTGCATACATCAAGCTACCCACTGCACTTGCATATGGAACACGGGACATATCCTCCTCTTCTTCTTGTGTCTTGGGACACTGTTCAGCAGACAAATTTACACGTACAGGAATAGGAATATTCACTGGTTTACTATCCTGCATATTGAATCTCTATAATATAGTCTCAACATACTTCCTCTGGTTTAACTAGAGATTCCTCTTTTCCCGATCTCTCTTAATTTCCATGCCCAAAATATGGTTTGTAGCACCAAGATCCTTCATGTCAAATTTGGAGAACAGTTGGGTCTTCAAATCTTGGATAATTTCTTTGTCATTTCCAATCAACAACATATCATCCACATACAAGACCAAATAAATAACATGGTCACCAATTAATTTAAAACAAACACAGTGATCCTCCTTGCTTCTAGTGAAGCCAATTCCTCGTATATAGGTATCAAATTTCTGATACCACATCCTTGGTGACTGTTTTAACCCATACAAAGACTTCTTCAACCTGCATACCAGTTCTTTCTTACCCTTCGCCATAAAGCCTTCAGGTTGCTTCATGTATATCTCCTCTTTTAGATCCCCATGAAGAAATGTTGTCTTCACATCCATCTATTCTATCTCAAAATCAAATGCAGCAGCAACAGATAAAAGTAATCTAATAGAAGTAACTTTGGAAACAGGAGAAAAAATATCACCAAAATCAATTCCCGGCACCTGGGAATAACCTTTGGCTACCAACCGAGCTTTGTATTTCTCCACTTTTCCTTCTACATTCATCTTCTTCTTAAACACCCATTTTCTCTCGATGGGCTTCCTTCTAGCTAGCAACTCCACCAAATCCCATGCCTCATTTTTATGCAAGGATGCCATTTCATCAACCATGGCCTCCTTCTAGAGTTTTCCATCCTCTGAATCTACTGCCTCCCTGACAGTTCTAGGATCATCATTAGTTATAGTTAAGGCAAAACCTGAACAGAAAGCAGATGGACTATACCTTTCTGGTTGCCTTCTTTCTCGAATTGATCTTCTCAAAGCTGGGGTTTGTGGCTCTTCCTCTTCTGAGTATTCTTCTGTTGTAGAGTCTGATTCATCCTCCTTTAGCTCAAACTCTATCTTCTCAGGCTCCTTTGGTAGGACTTCATGTGTAACAACATCTTTCACCTCTCTAAATACCACATCTCGGCTGTACACAACCTTCCTTGTTTCTGAGTTCCAAAGCTTGTAACCCTTTAAACCATCCTTATACCCAATAAAGATGCACCTTTCAGATTTATTATCCAACTTGGTCCTTTTCTCCTTTGGAACATGTACATATGCATCACATCCAAATACCCTTAGATGTGAAAGAGAGGGTTTCTTACCAGCCCATACCTCATGTGGAGTCTTATCCTCCAACGCTAATGAAGGTGATCTGTTAACTAAGTAACATGCAGTCTCCACTACCTCTGCCCAGAATTCTTGTCCTAACTCGGTACCACTGAGCATGCTTCTTGCCTTTTCCATCGGCATTCTGTTCATTCTTTTTGCAACTCCGTTTTGCTGAGGTGTGTATGGAGTAGTATTCTGCCATGCTATACCACACTTCTTATAGAACTCTTCAAATTCCTTTTTGCAAAACTCCCCACCATTATCTGTCCTCAACGCCTTTATCTTCTTCTCTTTCTGGTTTTCCAACATAGCCTTAAATTCTTTAAATTTTTCAAAGACTTAAGATTTATTCCTCAAGAAATATATCCATGTATTCCTTGAGAATTCATCTATGAATGAAACATAGTACAAAAAATTTCCGAGTGATGGAACTGACACAGGTCCAAACACATCACTATGCACAAGTTCTAATATCTTGTTCACCCTCTTAGCACCAGAAGGAAAACTCACCCGATTCTGCTTCCCATATACACATTGTTCACAAAAATCAAAATCTAGAGAGAAATTAGACATACCTTCTACCATACCATTTCTATGCAGTATCCGAAGGCCCTTCTCTCCAATATGTCCAAGCCTTTGATGCCATAGCATGGTCTTTTCTCCGAAGACAACTAGGCTTTCCGCTCCACTTTCAGGAACCACATAACTGTTACACCCATCAATAACAGTGCTACCTTGTAGCTTGTACAGAGTTCCAATTCGAACTCCGCGCATTAATACCAGTGCTCCCCGAACCATCTTGCATGCATCTTTCTCGAACACTGTTTTTACACCTGCATCATCCATATTGCTTACATAAATCAGATTTTTGGGCAATGCAGGAATATGCAGAACACCAGGAAGTGTTCTAATCCTTCCACCTTGCAGCTTCAGCTTGAATTTTCCACGTCCAATGATTCTGGCCTTCCTATCATCCCCTAGGAATACATCGCCGCCATCATATTTCTCATACTCGCAAAACCACTCCCTATGAGGAGTGAAGTGAAAGGATGCACCCGAGTTAATCAACCATGACTCGTGATCTACATGTGTATTTGAAGAAGAAGCCAAATACACATCCCCACCTTCATCCGAGGTGGTTTTTTCCTCTACAGAAGGAGCATCATCAGATCCCTTTCCTTTCTCAGGAGCTTTAGATTTGCACTCCTTTTTGTAGTGCCCTTCCTTTCCGCATTTCCAGCATACCTTTACAAACTTTCCAGGAGATTTAGATCTCCCTCTAGATTTGGATCTCCCACTCGAAACCTTATTCTTGTTTCTGTTTTGGGACCTTCCTCGTACAGATAAGGCAACTCCATTTTGACCCTCCATATTTCTCCGTTTCATTTCCTCCGATAACAAGGCTGAGACAATGTCATCAAAATTCAATGTAGTTGTATTGCTACCTATTGCAATAACTAGACTGTCCCACGAGTCTGGTAGAGAACACAACAAACTTATGCACTTATCTTCATCTGAGATTTTAATATCAACAGATGACAACTAACTTACCACAGTATTGAAGGCATTCAGATGCTCTGTCATCGAGTCTCCATCCTTCATCCTCAGGTTATACAGCTTTTTCCGCAGGAATAGCTTATTCACTAGAGACTTAGATTGGTATAAATTCCCAAGTTTTTCCCACAAATTCTTCACCGTAGCTTCCCCAGATACATTCAACAATACTGAATCTGAGACACACAACTGTATTGTGCTCTTAGCCTTCTGATCTAGTTTCTTCCAGTCTTCATCTGAAATTGTCGTTGGTTTAGTACCTAGATCTACCGCGATCCACTGATATTTATCCACCAGCAAATCCTCCATCTTGAGCTTCCACAACTCAAAACTCTAACCATTAAATTTCTCGATCTCCATCTTTCCGCCGCTCGCCATCTTCTTTCACCGCAAGAATCGATCCCGTAGATCTCCCACTGAACAGGGTCTACCTCAGGCCCAAGCAAAAAACCCTCAGCAGCAAAGGCATCCCCTTGAAGCCAAAACAACTCTGATACCAAATGTAGGTTTTAACCCTGAACATAAATTATCTACACACGAATCTTATAACAGAAAATAAACAATAGCGAGAACATAAAACAAATAAACACAGAGATTTTCCCCTGGATCCCAAATCAGGACGACCAGCTTGATTTTTCATTATATTCCTTTTAGTGTTACAACACATATATATACATGCCGAAGCATACATAAACCCCAATCCATTAACCCTGGATTAGAACATAACTGTAGTTCCCTTAACTGAATCTACAAAATACCAAGGGCCGAAAACCATGTGCAAACTCATGCACAAAACATGGGTGGGTCTGCCTATGAGTGAGACCGCACAACAAAAAAAAAAAATTCTAGGGCGCTGCCCCGAACCCCGACAGGGGGGGCTGCCGCCCCCCGTGCTACACCCGGCGCAACGTACAACGCGTGGGGCTAGTCGTGGAAAGAATATAAAACATACCCAACATTCCTCAGACGGATGGACAAACTGAAGTGGCAAATATGAGATTGGGAAACATATTAAGGAGTTTGGTTTACAATAATCCAAAGCAGTGGGATTTAGCACTTGCTCAAGCTTAAGTTTCCTATAATGATGCTCCTAACCAGAGTAATAGGATGAGCCCATTTCAGATTTTTTTTGGAATGCATCCAAGAGGTGTGTTTGAACTTAGAGATTTGAGAAAACAAGAGATAAGGAGTGCAAAGCTTGAAGAATTTGCGGAACAAATACATAATTTGCTGGAAGATGTCAAGTAGAGCTTATAGAAAAACACCCAAACATATAAAATAAGAGCTGATATGTAGAGGACTGAAAGAGAGTTTCAAGAAGATGATTTAGTCATGGTTTATCTAAGGAAGGAAAGGTTTCTAGTTGGGACATATAACAAACTGAAAATGAAAAATATAGGGCCATGTAGAATTTTGAGGAAGTTTTCCTCAAATGCATATGAGATTAGGTTACTAGAAGGAGTTGGGATATCACCCATATTTAATGTTGCAGATTTGTACCCATACAAAGGAACAAAGGAAGAACTACAAGAAGAAAATACAAAAGAGGAGGAACATACTTTGAATTGGAAGGAACATATGCCAAAGATAACAGAGAAAGAAGTGGAAGCCATTCTGGAGAAAAGAGAAACAAAGAAGACCAGGGGATAGACCTAATATCAATATATAGTCAAATGGAATGGAAAACTAGTGGAAGATGCCAATTGGATGACAACAATAGAGTTACAAAAATTTAATGCAAATCCTGAAACATTGATGGATCAATCTTTTCTTCCCCAGGAGTCTGATGCAGGAGCATCCAAAAATTAGCCAACAATGTGATTACGTGTTCACATATTGTGGCTAGCAAGAGGTGGAAAGACTAATAATTAATATTTTAATTAGCTTTAAATTGTGAGAAGCTAGTTTGTTGGATTTCCTAGATTAAATAGGAATAAAAATAATAATTTGGTTCTCCATGCGAGGATATTTAGCCAAATATATTAGGATTGTTAGGATAGGATAGAGTTTGTTTGAAAGCTAATAAAGACGAGTGTAACCGCTTTCAGTTAGGAAGATAAGCATAAATAGGTGTGAAGTGTGATAGGGTAGGATAGACAGAGTGAGGTGTGATAGGAGTGTGTGAGCAGTGCGACAGAGGAGTGGACAAAGAGGAGAAGTCATTGAAAATCTAGCCATCAAAGGGCTCATCTCTGTGTATTTGCATCTCTTATTAATTCCAAGTTTTTGTGTGTTTTAACTCTCATGTCTATGTTAACTATTGTTTTTATTTATATGTTGAGTTGAATATCACATTTATCACACAACACTTTCAAAGTAGTTGATTGAAGGTGCGAACAGTAAAGAAACAACATGGTTCTATGTAAAAGGTTCTGTGAAGTCGTTGATTTGAATAAGACTTATAAGTTTCGTACATCGACCATCGCGCATCACAGAATTTTGAGTTATGAGTTAAGGTTTTACGAAATAATTTGTTTAAATTTTGATGCAAAGCAGAGGAGTAAAGGAGCAGTGAGGACCGTTAGATCTGGGTAAGATCAACGGTGGAACTTAAATCACACCCAACACTATTTCGTACTTCAGCGATTTTATGTTTTGTGTTTAAGACATCACATGGTAAGCTATTTTATTTGCAGTGCGGTAAAGTGTTAAGTTCCGGTAATTTATGTCAGTTGCGATGATGTGAGCATATCGCATATCGCACGGGATAAGGAATGCGTTGATCACTAAAATCTAAAAGATGCGACGAGTGGTATGGAATTTTTGAAAGTTGCGAAGTTGTGGAAGGCAAGATTAAAAATTTGTGAAGTGTTATTCTGCCGTGATTGGTCACCGTCTGTGTGTACCATAAAACCACAAGTTCTGCATGCATATTCTGATATTTTCAGCCACACTACATCAATATTGGGAGATCAACCCAACTTTTCCAGGGATTGCAGATCAATCTGGATGGGATCTGCACTTCTCACACCCTCTGCACTAGGAGAGTCAACGAAAAATTAAATCTAACTACAATTAAAATGATGGAAACAATCAATTTGGTATTATTCAAGGATAGATCCTTTTACCTAGTCATCTCCAATTTTAGGCTCTTGCAATCTAAGACTAGATCCACGAATCAATCGTCCAACCAGTGTGTAGATGGGTCACATTGTATTGGGCCACAACCTGATGCACATATTGCACTGGATTTTGGGGCGTATCTTGATGGTGTTTTAGATCTTTCCCTCACAAGCACAAATCTATGGATTACACTATAGTTTCTTGCAGGATCTACCTCATTTGCAGCAATCCCAACCACAAAGGATATTTGCTGAATATTGCAGCTCTTTTAATCGATGTATTTTTTGGATCAAGGACTGGATCAAGTGAAGAAAATGACATAAGAAGTTTCAATGCATATATATCCACTTAATACAAGCCCATATCTGTCTCCCACATACCCCAAAAATAGTCATATCATAGATCCAGAAAAAAAGGGTGCACATCAAGCTTGTTTGAAGACCTAAAATGAAGGAGTTATGAACCAAATTTTTATCAAAACCCTGAGCGGGAAATATATATGTATGTGGATCTGGACATGGATGCAGATACTAAACCTCAAACAAGAGATTCAAAAACAAATAGGCATACCATCATGATTCCAAAATATGATTTATGTAGGGAAATTGCTGCAGGATGACCACACAGTGAAGGATTATGGCATCTGGTCAGATGCGTCTATCACTCTCACCTCGAGACTGATTAGAGGATGTTCCGGATCTAGCTCAAAAGGACCTGCATCATTCAAGGATATTGTCAAAGGGAAAGGGCAACTCAAAAAAATCCAGAAATTAATTCGAATCTCCCTGGGTTGTATATCGTGGAGAAAAAATCTCAGGTTCCGGCTCTGAAAATGATTGTGGACGAGGTAAATGGTCTTTGTGCAGATTTATACACCAAAGAAATTATTTTCAGATTTAATGGATTCTGGCCCAAATCAGAGACGCTTCATCAATGGGTATTCTCTAATTGGACGTTGAACTGTGATATTCATCTATGCTTTAAAGGGATTTTTATTTTTAGTTTTGATACAAAAAAATATAAGGATTACGTATTAAATGAAGGACCATGGTTTTGGGGCAATGCTGGGGTCTTCATGATACCCTGGTTTCCTGATTTCGATGCTACCACCATGGTGGCATCCAAAATGCCCATTTGGATAAGGTTACATAATCTACCTCTCTACTTTTGGCATCACAAAGTATTATAAGGAATCGAAAATTCCATGGGGAAAATTCTTAAGATTGATTCAGAACGAACCCATAAAGGCATATTTACTTTTGCTAGAATTTTCGTTGAAGTTGATCTCAATCAAAGTTTACCTGATCATACCATATTGATCTATAATAAAAATCAATGGTCACAATCTCTTGATTATAAAAATAGAGCATTATGATGTCGTACATGTATTCATATGGGACACCTCCAAAGCACATGTCCACAAGCTAAAGAGGACTCTAATAGAAAAAAGAGACAACCAAAAAAGCCCAAAATTTGGAAATTTTGAGAATCACAGGAAGCAGAACCAGAAGATGCATATGTCCCAGGAAATACCAAAAACTTCAATCCTTAGAATGACAAGGTTACCCCATAGAAGGATGAGATTGAGCACAACTCCACACTAGTTCCAATACCTTCAATTCCACAAATTCAGAGTGAAAAAAAATACCCTTGAAAAAAAGGTAATGGTTCCAAACGAACCCACACATCAGAGGGATCATATTCTAAAAAATATCTCCCAACAAATGTAAAAGAGAATCAAATGGATATAATATCATCCAAACCCAACACTAGTGGTTGGCGAAAAGTGGAAAAAAGAAAGGTAGAAAAGTGTAGTTATTGGCTCTTTGATGAGCTTGTATGGTTCCTAAAATCCAGGATCGGGTTATTTTTCATATGTTATTCAACATCTACAATATTTAATTTGTTCAATATGAATAAAGTTGTGATTTTTCGTTGGAAAAAATAAACAAAATGTCAAAAATAGAAACTTTTACTCCAAAGAGGATAGTGATTATGAAAGAAATTACCATATATCTGATAATGAAAGAGGAGATATTTTTCATAACCATGAGTGATCAAAATATTGAAGAAGAGGATTAAGTAGAAGTAGACTTTGAAGGAGAGCTTATAAGTGCCTTGGAAGAATTGTGACCACTAAGAAAGAAGGTGTATCAACTAGAAAAACAATTGTAAGAATATAAAGAAAAAGACTGTGATGCATATTTTTTCATTCCTATAAAAATTGAATTGGAAGAAACTAAGAGGATAGAGGAGATTATTTCAAAGTAGCTAAATTAAAAGGAAGAACACGGTGAAATTGGAAGAAGAAATTATTCTTTTGAGAAAAGAATTAGAAAATACCTCAAATAATCTCAATCAAAACTTGAATCTCCTTAAAGGTTTTGAGTCATTAGATCACATCCTTAGTGGAAGCAGAATTTGGTCTACCGACAACCTTAGACATATATGTCATAAGACCAGTGGAACTATTAGTGTCAATATATCGATGACCACAAACATCTTCTAACGAGCTTGTTATATCTTCCACACTTCTCCTGAGACAATTATGTTCCCTATTTCTGTATGACCAATGCTTGTATGGTTCAATCATCATCACAAGGCCAATGAGACGTAGTATTGTAGAAAAAAATATATCCAAAAATATCTATAACTTGCAACATCACAAGATTCCATGCCATGAATGTTCCGTTGTGTTTTTTTTGGGACTTTTTCCTAAATAGGTTGCAACCAAACCTTGCAAAACCATAATATTTTTCACCACAATTATCCTAAACCAAAACCTTTTCCAAAAAAATATCTCCTTATTAATATTTCATTGTTACACAAACTCATGAAATTTAACTTAAATTAATCTAGTTGTTTATTCTTTAAACACTTATCATCACTTGTAGTTTTCTTGTCATTATTTATTCATGAGATCACATATAGACACAATACACAATTATACCATGCTAAATTCTTTTACCATCGTTGTAATCTCTAAAAATTCTGCTTACTCTCCAATAAATGCATGTTGAACAAGAAGATTGCATTAATATATAAACAAATGATATTAAAATTTTAAATTTCATTACAGAACACCTAATATTTCATATATCTCAAATACAACTCCTGCATCCCAAAAGTTCAACCTTCATCATACCTAATATTTCATATATCTCAAATACAACTCCTGCGTCCCAAAAGTTCAACCTTCATCATGATTTTCAATAGTGACGCCCTGATAAGAACAAAATAATGAGAAATATAATGATGCTATAACGTGAATATAGATGCAAAGAAAATTCCAAGTAATATATCTTATAATATATGATCTAACATCCACCATGGGATTCCAGGATGTTGGGATAATAAGTAGTCTTGCATGTATTAAAAAAAATAGCATATTTTGGCAAGAACAATATGACCAAATACATGCTCCTAAATAATCCAACCAATAACTCAAGACTCGTTAATCAAATTTTCCTATAATAGTGTTTTCATGCAATAATACTTTCATTCATTTTAAAAATAATATTTTGATTTTTCCATACTTCAAGAATTGTGTGGTACCAAAATTTTATCGACACACATAAATGGTGTTACAATAGTGAGGTTTCTTTATGCATGCATAATTTTATTGTCTTCATTTGTGAATTTGTGTATTTCAGATAAGGAAATAGTCATCCTCAACCCATAATCAAGTCATAAAGAAACCTTCTTACTATTTGATGGTGAAATATTTTATTTCATTTCCACTCTACAAATGGACCCCATATTTGATGGAAATATTCCTTTAGGACTAATGGACTTCTTGCCTTAATTGCACGTTCAGGGTTAACCTCAAGCAGTTTAATGTGGCTCTACATTTTTTCCATTGGTTTCTTTGTCATGGAGAGATTAATAACCATACATTGTGTAGCATATTAATGATAACATGTGAAATGAATGTTAAGATACCATTTTTATCTATAATAATGAGCCTTGATTTGTATCCATTGGATACAAATCAACTGTATATTTTCATTACAGAAATAATTTTTTACTATGGTAATATGAACAATATAATGTTATTACCAACAATGATATATCCAATACTCTATGTGAACCCCTACAATAGCTACCCAATTGCAATTAGAGAAGGCTTATAACTAAAAATACATGCCAATGGAATACAAATTATTTCACTTAATTTTTCTTCATATCATACAATATAGTAATTTAATGGATTTTCCCACACAATTTCAATAATCAATTCCCAAATTATATTGTTCATGCCTTACCCCTCCAAAGAAGAATGGTACCTAAAAAACAATGGACACCAAATGCAATTCTATGACATTAGACACCTCCTCCACATCATCTACTCACCTCACGGAAGGGGCTGTTATCATTGGGTTATGTGGCATGACTTATTATGAATGGCTCATCACATATTACCATGCCCTTAATTGGTTTTTCTTGAAATACAAGACCTTATATTCTAGCTATATGGTTGTTCTGATCATAAATTGAAGGTGAAGAGATATAGAAAGAATATGCAAAGCTATATTATGATAGTTTATATTTCTTATAAAAGTATGAGCTAAGTTGTCCACCCAAATTAATATCACGCACTTAAACATCGAACATGTCCTACTTCAAGTTATGTATTGTGCCCTAGAATTATGCTTTATTGATTTACACCTAATATCATAAAAACTTTGCACAAGCATCACACTTTAAATTCATCAAGAATTTCACTAAAATTTTCTTCCAAAATTAGAAAATCCTTCAAATTAACTTTGTTATGCACAACACCTCCTAGACATAGATTTAGTCAATATTTTACTCCTTTTTGGATCTAAATCGAAAATGATATACCTTGCAACATTTTTTATACATCCCTTCATATAACATGTAATGGGACTATGTTATAATGTTGTGACTAGTTTAGTGGCAACCACTATCAACATAAACATCAATGTGTGATAGATATAATAGTTAGATGCATTATAGAGTCAGAAAAACATACAAGTTCATATCAACATTCATTAATAAACATAAGTTACATTTCCTTCCAATGACGTTGATATATTTGAGTAAGACTTTGCATCTTCTCCTTTAAAACCAAGAAAAGTGTTGCATTCATGTCCTTTCAATATTTCTAATACTAAACAAAATCATAGCGCTCTCCACTATATGTGTTTGGTATTTTCAATTTATATCAACTATGAAGTTAAAACCAAAGGTTATTAAATTGTGTAAGGATGACTTTTATAATCTAAAAAAATATGTCTAACATAAAAGACGTTCACATAAAATTCACATTTGGAATGATTTTAATTATCAACCAAATTCACCACAAACAACAATGAGAAAGAACTACTTATAAACATTGATTCGTTGTTGGATGGGAGGGACAAATCCAAGAGAATAGCTTGCTTCGTTATAATTACTTGGGATTGAGGGGGACTTAGACGGCTAGTTGGGAGAAGAAACCCCGACTGGCCCAAGAAACAAACGAATGGGCTGGCTAGTTAACGGGTGTACCAAGCCTTAGGAACAGGGCCCAAAGTGTGCACAAAAAATTGAACCCATAGCTTAGCGGGTGTCTGTTCCACCATCCATCTAGCTACAAAACTACTAATGTGATCTTTTGGATCAATGTCTCCCTTATAGACTGCCATAGTCAATATGTTTGTCTACTTCTGGAGAACATGATGTTCATGTGGAGTTTCAAATCTAGCTTTGATGGCAACAATAAATGTGTCCCATGTGGAAAGTTCTTCCTTATGTATCACCCACCATCTATGATTCTCACATACATATGTGGAAAAATACCCCACATTATAAAGGTGAAGTTTTGATGATATATATATATATATATATATGACCTTCTTACATTACACATTGCATGATATTGTTGTCATTTGACCACCTCACAATGGTTATTCTTAGATGCTATATATGTTTGAGTGGTCACATGTGTTTCATATTCAAACATTTAAGCATGGATGAGAAGTGAAAAAAAATTATGTTACAAGAAGTGTAGGTGATTTGGTAACAACCTCACCAATGATAAGTGACTGTCTTCAAATAGATTGCAATTTCGATGCAACAACCTTATTCTAACTCAATGTGTCAAACCCCTAAGAAACCTTAGTAGAGGAAAAAATCCAATCAAGAAGGGAACATGGCAGAACAAAGAGAACAAAGCCATCGACTCCCTATTTCCCCATAATTATGCAGTGTATTCCATGTCATTGATGATACATGTGGTTTAAAAACACGAAAACACATGCAAATGATGGTTGAATGGAATGAGATCTACACTCACTGTTAACCTCTCAATGCAATGGACAAGGACATCTCATTTGAAACTCCACTTGAACCTACATTGTGATTAAGATTTGCTCATAGGAAAAATTCTCAATGTTATATGTGTTTAGGATTTTGTGAAGGATATATAGTCCAAACTGAATGAAGAAACAATAAAAAAATATTACAAGAATTCCACAAGGATAAACACCAAAAATTATGCCACAATGGAGATTATGGCACATATTGTGACAAAGGATAATGACACATATTACAATAAATTCACAATCATAATGTATGCATTGAAAAGTTGTCAAAGAAAGGACAAAAACCATACAACATATGGTAGTAAAATAAAACATACATTCTTAAAAGGTGAAGTCTAATTGTTCTATGTTTTTGTCCTTTTCACTGGAGTCTGGCCATACAATTCTTGTAAAGATTGTTATGTGTCATTGCTTGAAATAAATTTTTGAATGCATAAACTTATATAGAAACTTTAAAAACTATGGGAACCCAATACACATATATTTAACAACTCAAATCTACCATTCCAAAAAAAAATGACAGATTTCAAGGAAAAATCACTTGAAAATAGGTCTGGGAAAGGGAAAAGACATAAAATGTAAACTACTTGGTCATTATATTGAGTCACAAAATAACAATTGTTCCTACTAAAATCCCACAAGAGATATATCATATTAGAAAAAGCAAGGATCTGAATTAATTGTGCCCTAAGAGCACCTTTAATTCGACCTTATGGGTTTCCACCTTGGTTTCCTAATTTAAGAAGGTTGAAGAACTGTAATTGGTCTTATTAGAAGAAGATTAAGTATTGTCAATACCATGGAGTTTTTCGATGTCAAAATTGTGGCTTATAATTGACTTACATATGTTGACGATCATTAATAAGTCCCCATATTTTATGGAGAAAAAACTACTTTAAATTTTTTACGCAAATTAGTACTTACATGAATTACAAATTACATGTAATTTTATTTAATCATCATCTAAAACTATAGTCTAAATATTTGAAATGTAAAAGCAATAACCATCGAATCTACCCTACCCATAACACTAGACAAGTCAATTTAACCTTAAACACAATATTTCTTGCATAAAACCACACAAAAATCCTAAGCCCACCAATTACTGGCAGGAAACAAAGAGTCAACACATGACATAATGAGTCAATGTGCCTATAAAATCAAATTTTTGGCTTATTTTGATAATTCTTATTCATTTCTCCTTAAGGTTTCTCAGAAGGGTTTCTAACTAGGCTTTGTAACCTTTACAAAACATTTAGGGTTTTTACCATCATCTAGGGTTTCAAATTTTGAGTTGTTTGATTCCTTTTTACTAGGATTTCAAGTTGGTTTCAAGTTTCAACCA
The DNA here is from genome assembly GCA_034641835.2 of Pinus albicaulis. Taxonomy (NCBI): domain Eukaryota; kingdom Viridiplantae; phylum Streptophyta; class Pinopsida; order Pinales; family Pinaceae; genus Pinus; species Pinus albicaulis. The sequence goes on from CM076575.1 coordinate 884,751,411, forward strand.
TCATGTGTTCAACCCATTTTATCTAGGGTTCAATTTTGGGGCATTTTCTTTTTAGTAATTTCAGCTTCTAGGGTTTTTCCCCTTTTTTTGATTTTCTTTTACAAAATTAGGGCTATAATGGCACTAAAATAGTCCCTCATTTTGTATTAGCCCAGGGAGCATTACTTCCATCAAATATTAGTACCGTAAAAAAATTCAAGACCAAAAAGAACAAAATAATGATTTTGAGGCATGTAACAACAAACATCATCCCTATTTTTCACCACCTTTACAAGAACAATTAACTACTACACATTAGCCAAAAAATGCACTGCCATCTACAAATTTGTAGGAAAAAATGTAATAGGTGGATCAATTGGCTTGAGTATCATATTTTTCCATGTCCCCGGGGGCACTATAACATTCTGTTAAGATGTGAACCAATAATTTAAACACCAAGTAGCACTATTCCTAAATACAATAACATGTGCAAATAATAATCAATACCTTTACAATTATCATAAAGTAAAGAGTATTAAGAAACGTAAAAATAATAAAATTATGATGAAACTATAACACCGCAAGGAAGTGATACAAGAAGGTCAAGGAAACATGAAACATGCGCTAGTAGTACTTCTGCCCAGTTCCCAACACAACCCTCTTGGAATCCCAACACTGGTGGGGGCACTATGCAAGCTCAAGTTAGCAAGCCAATAAAACAAATTTCATACTATTCAACCATTCCATTCAATGTGGCAAGGAAAAAATACTAGCAAGGCTTGGTCAATGACATTGTTGTTGGCCCATGCTTTAAAGCACCCATGTAACAAAAAATGAAATTCTTTGTGATTGCAAGAATCAATTATTTTATAAATGACCATATAAAAGGCAGTAAAAGTACTCACCAATATGTAAGAAGCCATGTAGTCATCTATAAAGTTCTAATGGAGAGATACCACTCCAATTTCTAGACCCAATGTGCCACAAATTGCTTAGACCTCATCTCAATTGATGTTGGTAAAATCTCTTTGATCAAGGAAATTTTAGAGAAGACAAAGTCCATTACAAAATAATTGAAATTTTAGAGAAGGCCAAGTCCATTAAGAAATACATTGAAATTTTAGATAAGGTTGAGTCCCTTACAAAATACATTTATGATCATTAAAGGGTACTCAACATGCAAGGATTCAAACTAAAGGCCCGTCATCAGTAGATTTTTCCATAAACTCCATAACCTTACACTGCATTTCTATACAAAACTTGGATTTGTAAAGGATATTTGAAAAAAATAATTTCTAAACTTCATAACCTTGCATTGCATTTCTATACAAAATTTCACTAATTATATGGAGTAATATGACTTCGATAATGTTGAAGCATCAAGTTATGTTTTCAAGTAGATATTCACTCTTTGTTATGCTCCAACACTCATTCCATTTTGATAGAAATTTAGACTATGATATATAAAATGGAGATGATATGGGATGAATATGAGGAGAGAGGGAATATGGTAAGGTAATGTGCAGTTATCTGGGCTAGAAGAATACTAAACCACTAAGAAAATTAAAATGAACCTTATGGATATTAATGTTTTTCATAAGAAGATTCTAAACAATCAATATAATTTCATAATCATGTACAACTAGTACAAAATATTTCATAATTCTAGATTAATTATTAGAAACTTCCAATAGAGAATTTTGGGGAAAAAAAATTCAGCGTATACAAAATATCCATAACCATGATCAGACTGGATCACTGGGACTTAACATACATTCAACTTATAGAAAAAGCTAAAAAACTTAGAATATTTAATTACAACTTATACAAACCATTTAGATTTTAGATCAACATTGAATAAACTATTAGTAATAATAGTGCAAAACATACCCCAATTAAAGGTCCCATAGTTATAGATAGAGATTTCTTTGAGTCAATTCCAAAGCTTTGTACTGGAATCTCCTCTAGAATTTGTTCTGCTTATTCAACCAACACTTAAAGAATAAAATAAATTAAAAAACAAATTAATTTTTTTTTTATGAATAAATAATAATTAAAAAGAATTCAGTGCGTGAATATGCCAATGACCTCTTTGTTTCAAGAACAATTTATTTTAGTAGTCTAATCTTGGATCAAACCTCCCTCGATTTGATGAAGCAATAGCGAAGTCAACATTGACTTTTCGGTTGTTCTATTGGATCAAGGTAGGTTTTCTCCAAGATTATTAGAAGCCTAATTTATTCTCTATTGAACAAGACCAACCACTTGAAGGTGGAAGTTCTTATGGCCCCTCCCCTCCACATCACTCTCAATCCTTGAGCACCCAATCTATCTACTAGAAAATAGTTTGAATCAACACATTAAATTAAACAACCCTAAATTTTTTATACAAAACCATCTTATTTATTCCCCTAAACCTTATACCTTCAAAATGGCATAATAAGCACAGGGAATATCCATATTTCCTTGTTTCCCTCTTCCTCACAAATACACCATTCAACCTTTGTAAATTTCCAAAATCCATTAGTGATTCCTCTTTAAAAACAAAATGACAAACATTAATAAAAACTGTAACTAATCTTAAAAACTTAAAAAAGGAAACAATTACCAAAAAAAAAAACAATTCTATAAATACTTCTCAAATAGAGTGTCAGTATTAGTAAAGGCAATCAATGTTGCCTCTCATCTCTGTTAGGATCATTTGGGGCATCCATGGATTCCAAATATACTCATGCATAAATATCCCATACGCTATTGATGAAGACATGAGGCAATATTGGCTATATTAACCAATATTGGCTCTTTGTTTGAGATGTATTTGCAGAATGTACTTTTCAGTTTTGAAATTGTGGTAATCATTTCCTTTTTTCAAGTTTTGACGATCATTTCTAGGTTTTTGTTAACACATGTAATTTTGTTTTTAAATAGGAATCACTAATGGATCGTGGATATACAACAATGGCTAAATGTCGTGTTCGTTAGGAAGAGGACAATAAAGGAAATATGGAGATTACATGTACTTATTTTGACATTTTGAAGGTACATGTTTTAGGGAAATAGATAAGATGGGTTTGTATAAAATATTTAGGGTTGTTTAATTTAATGTGTTGATTTCAACTATTTTCTAGCAGATAGATTGGGTACTGGGGAATTGAGAGTGATTTGAGGGGGGAGGGGGGGCATAAGAAATTAAAACTTCATGTGGTTGGCCCTGTTCAGTAACGAATAAATTACGATTCAAATAACCTTGGAGAAAACCTCCCTCATTCAACAAAATAATAATAATAAAGTCAATTTTGACTTCACTACCACTCCATCAAATTGAGGGAGGTTTGATCCAAGATTAGACTAATCCAATAAATTATTATGGAAACGGAGGAGCTCATTAAAGTATTCATGCACTCAAGTTTTTTAAACTATTATTTAGTCATAAAAAAGTTTATGAGTAAATGATAATTAACAAACATTTATATGAGTAAATGATAATTAAAAATCTTGAGTGCATGAATACCTAAATGAGATCCTCTTGGTGTCTATACTAATTTATTGGAGTAGTGTAACATTGGGGAAAAACTCCCTTGTTTTGACGGAGTCACAACAAATTCAACATTGACTTTGTTATTACTCTTTTGGATTGGGGGAGGTTTTCTCCAAGATTATTTGAATTCTAATTTATTCTCTATTGAACAGGGCCAACCACATGAAGGTGGAGGCTATTAAGGCCCCTCTCCCCCCGTCCCCCTCACGTCACACTCAATTCCCCAATACCCAGTTTATCTACTAGAAAATAGTTGAAAGAAACACATTAATATTTATGCATAAACACCAACAAAATAAAAAATTCATAAAGAAACATATGTGGTTTCGTACAGTAGCCTAGATCCATCTTAACTCCAAATCTACCAAGAGCCGAGAGGGATTAAATATCTTGAGGTGCAAACCTATTTTGGAGTGAAAGATATTTGATCCCTCTTAACGCTTAGTAAATCCAGAGTTAAGATGGATTTACACTAGTGTTATATAAATGTCACATCTCTCTATACAAAAGTATTCTAATTTTTTATTTTATTAAAACCTTGATTTATACTCTATGGAATATCCATGAAATAGTTTTAGTAGCAGTGAGGGTAGAGGTTTAGATATTTCTCAAAAGTATAACCTTTTTTCTTTTAGATTTAATTAAAAAAAATGTTACAAGACCATGTAGAATATAAAATATGGTGGTAGGGTGCTCTATTAAGACACTTCGTGGTGAAAACGTTACTAGTTTGAAAATCTGTGGCAAACAATCTAGTCATGCTAAGGGTTGGTGTGGCCCAGGTTGGGTACAATAATTCTGTGATTTTGGTGGCTTAGATTCATTTAGGTCACATATACTCAAGCCATTGCTTAGGCACGCCATACATCTCAAGACTCACAATACCTAAAAAACAAAACAAAATTTTTTAAAAATGTTATATATTTAAGATAAAATAAAATATTTGTGAAATATTTTGATTGTGAAATGAGTTATGGTTTTTGGGCATGTGGTATTGATAAGCCATGGTATTGGCCCATTATATTGTAATAAAACCTATTTACAAGTTAATAATATCTATGATAAAGTGAGAGTGAATATCCATGATTAAGAGTCATTATATATTGTAAGTTTATTGCAAGTATTAAGTTTTTATGTTCCTTTTAATTAAATTTAAATATGGTTACAAAATCATTATTAGTCCCAACCAAGGAAATACTTTAATAATCCATTTGTCTATTGACCATTATTAGTTTAGCATTGACCAATGCAACTTATAATGTTTAACTTTGAAAAATAAATATAAAAATATTTATTTACTTTTAAACAAAACAATTCCTTTTTATGTTATATTAAATTGGATCTCATGGTCAGAACCATTTAGAAGCTTCTATGACTGTTGTTTCTTCTATGTTCCAATACATCCAAAATAAAATTTTCTTGCCTCTATGGTATTTTTGCACTACTATTTTGCATTGAAACCTCCCATGTGTTTTATAAAATTTCCTCAAAAATAGTTCAAAGCTGCAATACGTACAAACATGTTAATTAGGATGTCCCAAAGGGGCCAACATAAATTTAATTTTCCAAAACTACCTCATTGCCTCAATACAATCCATACTTAGACATTGCACTAGTCATGACAACTTTCTTGGATTCAAGACCATAATCAAAGAGACCATTCTTGGAATATAAATTATTTATGTTCCATACAAATTCAATTGACTGCACCTTCAAAAAAAGAAGTTTTATCTTTAGGTTAGCGATCTTCCTTTCCGTTCGTGTTTGAAACCAATCAAAAATTTTCTCCATGAGATTAAAACTTTCCACCTTCTCATGTTCTATGAGTTCCAACCTTTTAATTGTGATCTCAGACCTACCAAGTAGCACCTTGAAAAACCTCTCCATTGATTTCTTACATTGGTTTGACTTACCTTTTGGAACCTAGCTCTTCGAGGAAGCCATGAAAATAAGATGTGAGATCTAGCTACGAAGGGCCCACCGAATTGAACATAAAGGATAAAAAGGAGATAATCCAATTTCCTAGGGGCGCTTCCCATTTAACATATTGTTGGCGTGAATACAAGTTTCTATATTTTAAATGATGAAGAGCATTCACATCAACCCAGGGTTTGTTAGACTTATGAGGCCTTCATGCTATATGCAGAAGTACCAAAGTCGTTCCCAATGTTTATGCAATAAAACCTATAGGTGATGGTAAATCATGGCCAAGTGGGGTCCAACTACTAAAATTGGTTTAATTATAATTTACTTAATTTTTGGAGCTTAATCCAATGCTTAATCTCAAGGTTACTATCCCAATTAGAAGAGGGATTCCTATCAAGTTTTGATTTTTCAACAATCTCTGTAGTTTTGCAACAGTTTTGCTAATTTCATAGAAATCACTATTGATTATACGGTAATTGTGCAATCACCTCTACACACACCAAAATAAAAACTTGGACAAAGAAAATACAAGAACAAAAAGAACATAAATCACATTTGAAGGTAAATGCACTGCACAAATTTATTTGTTTGATCCTAATCCAAGAACAATTTAAAATAACACACACAATATGCAATCAAGAAAAATACACAAATTATTGTAGGAAAATATAACACATGAACTTACCTCGAGCGGGCCCAACTCAAGGCTCGACCTACATCTAATAACTTAAATTCATGAAAATAAGCTCAACAGGTTGAATACGACACTCACATACAAGTATATTAATTAACAACAATATGAAAGAGTTCATCATACTGTGTTATGAGTTCACATATACATATTTATAGTGAACAAGGGAATCTATGTCCCGACAAACTATCAAAATTCAAAGGCTTCATCATCTAAAAGAAATCACCTTATAAGTGATAAATGTATAAATATAATAGGCACAATGGTACCAATTTATGAAAATTCCAAGTTTATCCTCAACAACACAATTATTGTTGCACACAGAGGCACCTTGACTATTCTGTAACTATCAATACATTGATTCATGAGACATAAATCACCCTTTTAGGTATTGGAGAGGATCCAGGAAGCAAGAAAATGCATATTGACTTTTGAGAAACGACAAAAGGATAAATGTGATCCAAGACCTGAAAGATGCTTGTCCACTTTCTCCACTTTTAGTGTTCAATCAAACTTCTAGTATGACACCTATTTCCTCCCAAATTGATTGTGCCTACACCAGCTAGTTTTATCTATGTGCCTTGGACATATTCATATTAGCACATCATATTTATTTAAAACATATACTAAAACAACAAATTTACTCTTTAAATTACTCCTTAGCTCTAATCTTAGACATGAATAAGAGATATAATAAATACATTTCATACCTTGGCTTCTTGTGCTAAGCATTAGGATTTTGAAAGTATTTTTAACGGAAAAGAGGGGTAATTGGCCAAAATGGGGAGGATTATTTTCTAGAAAAACTTACAATTTTGTATTTCATCACTTCCCCTTGTACTGATCTCTTCACATTCCTCTTCAGGAAATACAGGAAATCATGCATGCACATTTCTCCAACAATATGAATGGTGGCCAAATTATCCATTATAATAATACCCTAGACAATGCTCCAACCCTCGCCAATTTGTTTGTTCCTCCATTTAATCCCAATGGGTATGTGCATGGTAATTCTTGGTGGGGAACCAAATGATTGGAAAATGGAATCTCAGCACAATCCATTAGGATCCATGTTTCATTAGAGAAGAAGTATAAAATTATAGTTGGTTAAGAGCTAAACAAAGGTACATTTATCCCATCGAAAACCTTCGATGAATATACTTGGGGAGACCATTCCACATATCCTGGGTGATAAGTAAAACCTTATAGAACTAAACCCTGGTAAACTTTTGATACTCTGCAACAATGAATTGTTTATTGTGTTGGATGGATAACACGTCTACATGATCCATCGTTAACTTATTCAAATCATCACAAACCAACCTTGTTAAATGGTATTATTTTCTTACCACGATATTTGATGTAGTTTCTATTGCTCCATAGAAATTATGGTGTCCCCTCCATTATAAAAAATTATTTATTTAGGACATCAGAGCCTTGAGATGAATGTCCCCTATGAATGGATTAGGATTCCATCTGGAGTTCTCTAGAAAAATGAAATCTAAAATATATGGTTCACATAGAAGATTTTGATCAACCTACATACACACACACACACACACACACACATATATATATATATATATATATATATATATATATATATATATATATATATATATATATATATATATATATATATATATATATATATATATATATATTGTGGTTGTGAGATTTCATGGGGTTTCCCCATTACAATTTTCCTCAATTGTAGGGTTTCCCATCATTCATATAAATATATAGAATAAACTCGATTGGAATAAGGAATTATTGAGGGGGGGTGAGTAAGTATTTAGTGAGGTTTTTAAGGTTTAACCTCAATTCTTAACTTTATTTCACTCTTGTCAATTACTTATGTGAGCATCCCTATTACAATACATGTACAACAATGTAAATTGTTCATGTGAACTTACAATCCCTCAATTGAGAAACATACACATATTGACATTGGTATTTTTACGTGGAAAACCAAAGGGAGAAAACCACAAATCTATTTTTTATTATGATGTAATTTAAGCTCCTACTTAATTACATCAAAATATTTGTGAGCATCCACTCACAGGAGACCCCAACCCCCTTAATATAGAAAGCTACTACTTTCCAAGAGGCACCCACCTATTATGAATGCAGACCACTACCTGCTCTAGCCAATTGTTCTACTTTTAATACAATTTTCAAATTGAAAACAAAGAAATATACAAAATCACAATAGTATAAAACATGCTCAACTACGCCACATAAAACCTTCACCTCAACTTTGTAAACCTTGTTTTATCTGCACACTTTACTGCTTAAGAAACTCTGATCTCAGGCCTTAATTTCTCTATATGACTATAAAATCTCAACCCCAATCTCCCTTTTTCTTACTCACAAACACATATCACCTCACTCTCTTCCCTCATTACACAATACAACAACCCATAATAATGTTGTATTCCCACAATGTTCAATTTCTATCCTTGTTTTTGCTAAACTCCCACATGATGGTCGATGTTTTATCTGCAAACACACTTTCCAAGGTTGTACTCTACATATGGATATACTTTTTGTTGTTGTGCCTGAATACATGGTAACTGCAGTCACATTTGTTATACAAAATCTACAACTGCAGACAAAAGTATCTTCCCTAGACATGGTGGCCTAGCCTAGAAAAAAAAAGAGACAAAGAAGTTAATGTTTTCCTTAAATTAAATAGATAATGGGATGACACCTATCTGTAATCCATTGTATCCTTCACTCCTCTCTAGGCTTGTATGCTCCAATCCTAGCTCTGATCACTATAATTAGAACCTACAAAATCAAACAACACAAGCCAATGACCTACGACATCTATGTAGTATCATCACTTTATTCAATGGATCAACATGGCATCGAAATACATGAAATAATAACATCACATATAGGAAAACAATGAAATATGTGCATTAATATAAATGGAGTGAGTTACAACCAAATATAGGAGTTGATATTGTAGAAGACCTCCACCAAGTTGAATTTTCCTTATTTTCCACAAAGCGTACCTCTATGTCACCTTAATGCATCGAATAATGAATCTCACAACACCAACATAACGGTAGAATCTATCTCCAAAATCCTACCCCTAACTTGTGGATGACCATAAATATATAGAAGAGGATGGTAAGTTGGTAGTTCTTATCCTTTTACCAATCTAGACTTGAGATACACTCTTGATGGGAAGTTGATCTCAAGGGATAAGGGATGAAAACTCCAAGGTAGGATAGGATACGATTCGTTACTTTTATCCAAGTTAAATAATTATAACAAGTCCTGGAAGCTTTTGGAAGAAGAAGCTTCGGGATTACTTTTATTTCCCCAAATTTATAGAATCAATGCATCCCCAACATAGGGAAAACTATAGGTGATTATGCCAATTGAGTAAGGGAAAAATCGTATGTGAATGAAGGTCTCCAAGCCAACATAGTGCGTTGGTCCTTAAAATGACTGAAATGAAATTTTTTTAGGAAGAAAGTCAGGGATTAGTAAGAGTCATGCTTAGGGCTTTATGCAAGGATTATGACAAGGGGTAAAATGATGTTGATTGATCCAATTTGTAGGCTTATTGACTAGATGCAACAAAATTAACTATAACATATTTCCCCCTAAAGTTCAAAGTCATAAATGGAAACTAATGACTGAAGTAATTTTACTTTGTGACAAGTAGGATTGAGAAAAACCAACAAGCCTACCTTCTACTAAAATACATTTACATCATGAAATATTTGCTAAGGGAGGCATAAACATACTCAACACATAAGCTAACTTTACAGGTACAATGATAAAAAAGACATGTCCACTGATGAAAAATGGTGGACCCATGAAACTAGATTCGAGGTCCTCTATCTCGGTCACACAATTTTCCAATGTATGAGTCTAACCATGTGAATTAATGAGCTGGAGTCGAAAATGGTAGAAACCATATGATTATTGACTAATGATGTAAGTCATTAAAAAACATGAGAGAAACCACCGATGATGTTAATGGCTCTCAAGGTACAATAGTATAATCTGTATGGTGTGAATAGATGAGTTGAATTCAAACACCACATAAAATATTTTGGTTGAAGTCCAATGATATAAACCTATCATCGAGATCGAGGAAACCTTCCATTGATGTATGCAAGCACCAAGGTACAGAATCGTTGTTTCCAAGTCAACTTCTAGGATAATAAGTTAGTGTCGACAGGAAGTGACATGTCGCAGGAGGGCCTTGATGTATCCCCCATCAATGACATGAAACAAGTATCATAATTTGAGGCAAAAATGGAATTGATACAAAACTGGATCAAGAACGACAAACATGGAATGAAGTCTTAAGAGTATTGTAGAAGATATTGAATGAATGAATTCTCTTGAACACAATGACAACACTGAAAGGAGTTGGAATCATTGACCCAAAACCAAAAATGGAGGCTTTGAAAATGGTATGATGAACAAAAATACAAGCATATTTACCAACCCAACAACCACAAAGATGAGGTGGAAGATTGCCATGTTCAAGGGTGACTCATTGCCATTAAAAAGTGGAGCACCCTGTTTTCCCAAATTCCCCAACCATATTGGTGAGTGCCTCTTTATTTTTTAACAAGATTTAGGAGGATAACATATGTTTTATCTGTAAATTCATCCTTTGGATGAATCCCTCTGAGTATGTTTAACGAACCTTGAGAAGGAGTGGTTCGGTCTCATCATGAATGCCAAGTCCATTGGTGTTTGAAATTTTAACGAGTCCAGTGAAGCTAAAACTTGACATCTTTTTCATTTTTAGAGAGTTCGAAAAAAGGAGAAAAAGAAAATTCCAGATGTTCCTTTTTCATATATAGTCCCTTGAGTCTAAAAATGTAGAAAACAATAACCAAGAGAGCCTCTTAGCCATGTTCGACTAAGGTATTCATTTTTTTGGAAATAGTCTGTCTTAGTCTAGAAAAGGGTTAAACTTATACCGATTAGACATATTTTCATTTACTTCAATGAGTTTGAAAATAAAAGTGCTCAACAACATTTTCATATTACGGGAGTCTCAAAAGAGTTCAAATAGGACACCAAGGGGTTCTTTTTTCACGAGTCCACGAAGCCCGAAAAAGTGATAAAACTATGCTCCTCAGTTAAAATAATCTATTGAAAACAGGACAAAATCTGTCAGACAACTGTTGACCTACTTAGAACACCACAAAAAGATTAAAAATACATGTTTCATGATAAAAATGAACCATTACTAGGTCAAAGAATTAAATATGATAAAATAATTGAAAAATTACCATAAGTAATCAAAATGACTATTTCTTTTTTACCATTTCACATTTACCGCCAACAATGACAGCTATGAGTACCTTTTTCTCTCAACCTTCTGCAGTTGATTACGACCAATCTATTGGATCATTTCAAGAATCGTCACTTCTAGGTAGGATCTAAAACCTTTCTTTTTCAGTTCATTGTTTTATTTTTTTATTTCATGCATGTTTTCTGGATTTTTGAGGGCCCTGGGTTTAAATAAATCACCCTTGGACCAATGCAACCTCCTAAATTCTAAAGGAGCATTGCATATAGGTGATTATGCACTGCAAGTATCGTTGCAATGCACTATCTCCCTTTAGAGAGTAGCATTGGGTGTAATTCCCAAGTTTGATTTAGTAGTTCCCTTCAAAAATTGTCAAAAAAATTTCATAGAAAATATCCCAATGAGTCTCTTGTTGATGTTCCAGCCATTTTGTGTTAAGTGAAAGGCGCCCCAAACCGCAGAAAAAATGAAAAATTCTACGCGGGGCGACCAAGGAAAACCCTCAAAATCTACAAGCGAAGAACAACATTGCAAAGCCAAATAAGGACACACGAAAGTGGTGTGATTTCCATAAGAGCTCCACTCACAACAAAAGTGAGTGTCGGACCAAGCAATCACTGGTGGCCAGGTTGAAGGCTTCTAAATTAGATGCATGTTCTGACTCATTCATTGTATTTCTCATGCTCTATCTCAATCGACAATGAATGATAAAAATCCATTGTTGCTACTTGCACCAACTGGTATAGCTGCTTTTAACATACATTGAAAAACTATACATTGCAATTTGAAAATTACTATAAAATATATGAAACCACTGTCTGGCTAGGCTCTCGCGGTGTTTCAAGAAGAAATGAGGCAATTTCGCTATATATTGATTGATGAGATGAGTTTAATAGGTCCAAGGTTTTTCATTCAAATATATTCACGTTTGCGAGAAACCTTTCACAAAAAACAAAGATTCTCCTTTTGGTGGTAGGTCCATCATTCTTGTGGGTGACCTTGGCCAGCTTCCCTTGGTTAGGTATAAGCCTTGTATGCAGGAAGAACAACAAGGAAAGTTTTGTGGGAAAGCTTCAACAATCTTGTTACTGTGGAAAAAAATTATACGAAACAAGGTGATGATTCGAGACAAGCATATTTTCACAATCTTTTGATGAATATTAGAAATGCAGAGCCCATTCTTGTTGATTGGGATCTTCTTTTGACATGTGTCGATAGTTTCTTGGATCGAAAGGAAAATAGTTTATTTTATTATTCTGTTCACTTGTTTGCAATGAATAATCTCATAAATTTTCACAATCGTAAAATGATAAGATTATTAAATTTTTCTATTGCAAGATGTGTTGTTGAATGCAGTAGAAGAACATAACTAGGTGACAAGGATGATGATGCCTTGGAGGGTGAATTGTTTCTATGTCATGGAGAGTGTGTGATGTTAACGTGGGAGCAAGTAAAAAAAATACATAAAATAAAACCTCTCATGTCCCTATCCCTTCTACTACAACACCCTCATCTCCTCCCTCAAAGACCCCCCTCCCTTCCTCCTCCCTAAATCTAATTCTCCCTTTGGCTCAAATCCATTTGATCCTCTTAACATCCCCTCTGACCTTCCTCCATCCTCCTATGCTCCCATCTTCTCCTCTCTTGTGGTCCCCGATGGCTTCTCTTCTCCTCCCCGCACCCCCCCACCCCCCCTCCCCCCTGTATTTGTATTCTCTATCCCTCCTCTTTTGGCTTCCCCTCCCTTCCCTCCTATTTCTCCCCCCCACCCCTTCCTTGGAAAGGATCCTCGGCAAAAATCAATCAAAATTATAATTGGCATCAGCTAATAACACCAAGAAACAACGAAGAAAATCAAACAAGGAACTAAGAGACGAAGCAACAACAAAAGAGCTTACAATAGGCACTAAACAACCCATGGAAAGCTACCTCGAAAAATGTACTAGACGCAAAGAGAAAGGCCAATAGAACCATCGATGGAAAGGTCCCTTGGTAAAAAATAAAAATAAATAATGATATTGGTCTCTTGGAACTGCAGAGGTTTAGGACATCCCTCCAAATAAAACATAATAAGTGATCTTATAACGAGGGAAAAACCATATATCATAATGATCCAAGAGACCAAAAACAGCAGTCCAAAAATGGAAAACATCATTCAAAAAATGAAAAACTATGAAGGAACAACCTTTTTCGCCATTGGGGCATCGGGGGGAATCAATACAATCTGGCATAAATATAAGTGGGAATTACAGAACTAGAGAATGGATTCACACTGGATAAAGATCGAGTTAAAAAGTAAAATTACGGAAAGCCAAATTATCCTTTATAATGTCTACGCCCCAAAACATTATAAAGATAAGGAAATATGCTAGAAATCACTGAAATAAAATATGATGCTTGAAAAAGAAGAAAATCTCATTCTTGGAGGAGATTTAAATCTGGTCCTAAATGTTGATGAAGAAAGAGGGGGTTATTTCCATTTAGATCCATCTCATGACACTCTTGAAGAGCTCATTGAGAGTTATAATTTACTTGATATCCCTCCCATAAATGGAAAGTACACTTGGGATAATAAGAGGGTAGACAAGGATAATATAAAGGAAAGGCTAGACAAAATTTTAATTAAGGAAAACATAGTATCTAAACACAGTTTGGTAGCCTCTAAGATCATCCCCTCAGCAACCTCATATCATAAACCAGTGGATCTAGTTTTGGGCTCCTCTAAAAACTTTGTGCCTCTCCCATTCATGTATAACCAATTATGGAACAAAAAATGAAGAGGCAAAGAAGTTAATCATAAAATCTTAGAAGAAGAAAATAAATGGATTACCCAGCTTCATATGGGAAACTAAATTGAAGAGTGCCAAAACAAGCCTTAAGCAGTGGGAAAAAATAAGTACAAGGAACCACAAAAGAAAAAGGAGGAGCTGCAAAAATAATTGGAAAATATGGATGACATAAAAGAAAATCAAATAAGGGAGAAAGAGTTGGAGACATACAAAAATAATATGAAGGAAGAGGTTTCGAGGTTAAATTCCAGAAAATTTTGGATCCAAGCAAGGGACAAGAACACAACATTCTTCCACAATTCAGCAAAAACCAAATTGATAAAAAATAACATTGAAAAATCATAAGAGGGGGAGGCGTTGAGATTAGAGGACATGTAGATATAAAGAAAGAGGTGCACAATCACTACAAACCTTCGCTAACATCAGAAAATGGGAAAGTAGAGGTGGGAGAATTCTTAAAACACACTCCACATATAATAAATGATGAAAACAATAATGAGATAACTAAAGAAGCCACAAAATAAGAGTTAATGACAGCCGTTTGGAGTCTCCATCTGGATAAAGCTCCTGGACTGGATGGATTCTCCATATGATTCTACTGCTCCTATTGGCAATTGATAAAAAAGGATTTGCTAAAGATGATCAGATATGTTTTGAAAAAAAAAAGATGGGAGGATTCACAAACTCTACCTATGTAGCTCTTATTCCAAAGGATGCCCGTCCCTCCTCTCTAATAAAATTTCAACTAATATCCCTTTGTAAAACCTCTTACAAAATAATATCAAAAATCCTAGCAAGTCGCATTAAACCCCTTCTCCACTCCCTAATCACAAAAAACCAAGGTAGCTTCATTCCTTGCAGACATATAATAGATAACATAATTCTAGTACAAGAGGATTTACACTCCAGCATTGTGCGCAAAGAACAAGGATTCATTTTGAAAATGGATATGGCAAATGCATTTGATAGAGTAAATGTGTCCTTTATATCAACAGTCTTACAAAAATTTGGCTTTTCAGTTGATTTCATTGACATCATAAAAAGCTTGCACTAATGGCCCTTGGATCACTCCTCTAGTTAATGAAATACCATGCAAATTTTTCCAGAGTTATAGGGGACTAAGACAAGGCTTCCCCTTGTACCCTTTCCTTTATATCTTGATGGTTGATTATCTGAGCAGAAAGTTGGAGCACTGTAGAAGAAACCACACCTTGAATGGTCTGTCAATATGCAAAGGGGTTAAAAACTTAAATCACTTGATATTTGTGGATGACACCCTTCTTATGGGAGGAGCATCTTGTGTAGTTGCAAGAAGATTCAAAACAGTCCTCGACAATTTTATGGATGTCTGTGGAGGACTAGTGAACAACGACAAAAGCTACATCTTTGGCTGGAACACTCCTCATCGGACACTTCAAATAATGTCTCAAATCTTAGAAATTCCTTTCCAAACCAATTGGAACCATTTCCAATATCTTATGCTACCAACTACTAAGAATAATATGAAAACTGAGATATGGAACAAATATATTGAGAAGATGAAAAAGAAGATCCATTCTTGGGGAATGATTTGGTTGAACCAAGAGGGCATAGTCATCCTCAATGCTCATTAAATCCATTCTCTCTTCCCTTCCGCTTTATCAGTTTTCCATGATCTCTACCCCTGAAAGCATACATAATAAAATTGAAATTATAATCAGAGGATTTCTATGGCAAGGAGGAAAAGAAAAAACCAAGAAATTCTGTTTAATCAAATGGAGTTAATTAACGACACAATATAAGAATGGAGGTCTCTCTGTCATAATACCTGGTTTGATGAATATGGCACTTGGATCCAAGATTGCTTGGAGATTCATTACTAGGGAAAGAAGTTGGTGGAAGCATGCTTTAGAGTCAAAATACTTAAGCACTCCAAGGATCTCCATCTTGGACAGGAATGCACCTCTTAGCCCTTGTACTCCAATCTGGAAGCTCATCGTCAAGGTGATACCGCTGATCAAAAACAACATTTCAAGAATGTCAGGCAATGAAAAAAACATTAATTTGTGTACGGACAACATAATGGAAAGTGAGCCATTATGTAATAGCCAATAAATTTTAAGGCTGAGGAGCTGGATGACTTCAAAGGGCCTCTCCAACTTGGGAAAAATAGCATATTGGGACTCTTATGGAATCTAGAAACAATGGAAAACACCTAATATTCCACAATAATTAAAAAAGAAATGGGATACTCTGAATTCCCTGCTAAAAGGCGTAACCCCATTGAAGCGAAGGAAAAATGATGCACACATTCGGACTCCTAAAGGAGGGGAATATACCGTCAAATCAGGATATGCCATGCTTCAAGAACAAAAAGGGAAACAAGATTTTCACCTCTGGAAACTTTCTTGGAAAGTTGAAATCTTACCTCAAATTAAAATATTCATCTGGACTGTTATAAATAACAAAATCCTCACAATAGAGAACATGAAAAAAGAGGAATTTATGGGCCCTCTCAATGTCCATTGTGTCTACAGAAGGAGGAAAACATTCAACACTTGTTCATAGAATGTAACTTCACCAAAGAATGTTGGAAGGGTGTGGTCTCTCCGTTATAAACAAATATAAATTACAACATCCCACTCAATGAGTTTCTGGCTAACTAGAAAAATCCGGTTAGCCAGAAGAAACAAGATTTTCAAAAATAAAAATCCAACAGTGGAAAGGGTTATATCCAAAACATGGGGCAAAGTATCTGAATTCTTTTTTGCTAAAGGAAAAAAAGGAATTGATTGGGTGCACCTTCAAGTAGAAGAAAGAGAGTGGGAAAGTTTTGCAAGTAGAAGGCCCAATTTTGCAACAATGCCCATGCCCAGAAAGGGAAAACCTTAGCGGAAAAAAAGGCTGACAGAAGAATAATTCCAGAACTATATTAGTTCAATCAACAAACCCTGCCTCTTCTTTGATGGGGCTTCAAAAAATAATCCTGGAAAAGTAGGGGACATAGGAATTATACTCACCGGTGATAAGAGAAACACCATAACGTATGATTGGGGATTAGGCACTAAGGTTTAGCCGGATTCTCCTTGGGGTCAAAATATTAAAATAAAAAAGGATAATGAACCCAATAATATTTGGAGATTCATCGATCATTATACAGGAAATGGTCAACGGAAATATTTTAAAAATAGCAGCCCTGCATCATATTCTAGAAATAATAAATCAATATGCAAAGTAGATTGGGAAAATTAACTATTATCACATTTAAAGGAATAATAATAATAGTGCAGACAATCATGCAAACAAGGAAGTTAGCAGAACAATGGGACATGCCAGTATTGATAGAGATCTTGTCAAAATACCAGTCCCATGATTAAGAAAATCTATTAGAAATCAAGTATGTAGGAAGGAATATCTCCCAAAATCAGCGACACCCTTAACAAGCCTAGAAACCGAATATTTTCTTTCACCAACAAGAACCAAACTGAAAAACCTTGGATTCTTATCTCAGCTCTCCTCCTTCCTACGACTCTCCAATCAACGGGCTCCCCATCTTTAAATAATAGCCATTGTGATGCCCTCCTCAATTCACTGGAAACCCTTGATTTCTCTCGCCTATAGAGATTCCTTAGACTTGGCCTTTTCCTTCATGTCCCCTAGCCTTGTTTTCCTGCCATCATCAAGCTTTTCGCTCCCTCTATTCCACTTCATCGTTCCTACCCCTCATTCATTTCTTCCCCATTTTGCATTGCTACCTGGAAGCTCCCCCCCCCCGATCTCCTCCTCTCTATTCATCGCCAGTCATCTCTCATCTCCACAATATGTTTTGGCCTATGACGCTCTTCATGTCTCATTAGTTCCTCTCCAAATCTTATATCAAAGCTATTTGTATCAATCCAGATATTCCTCTTCAACACTTCACACTCTTGTGGACTCAACGAACTCCTGGCACTCAATAGAGCATAACGACTCTCAACAACATCTCTCTCTACTAAGTTGTCCCTATGTGCAGCCCCGCAGACCTCTTTCCAAAGCCTCCCCCACTATCATCCTTTATTTTGTTTAATTTATAGTTGTTCTCCTCAAGAGGTGTAAGATCCTCCAATAAAAAACACAACTATGCAGTCTCGACATAGTTCCTCACCTAGCCTTACAGAAGGAAGAAATAGTTGCTACCTACAAATTCTCTAATCATCAAGGCACTAAACAAAGGGCTCAACAAGGGCACAAAAAGGACACAACAAAGGAACAACAAGGGCACATCAAGGGCACAAAAAAGGAACAACAGGGGCACAACAGGGTGACAACAAGGGCACAGCAAAGGAACAACAAGGGTTCAACAAAACAAAAAATGCTTTGATCAATATCTAGTAGACCTCAGAATAAAAAGAAGGATATTCAGTTGGAAAATAATGATCCTTTTCCATTATGTTATGTAAATGTGTCTCTCTACATTTTCAGTTTGTAAGGCAGTATGTTAAGAACGTAGTAGGAAATTCCATAAATTTTGGAAACAAGGTTTTAGGTAACTGGGACTGCACTCTGGCTCTTATCTCCTTAAGCCTGCTTCTCTTTAAACCCCCCTATAATGGGAGCTTTCTCCTTTTCGTTTTGGAATAGATATCACACTAACCAACTTTGTTAAAAAAATAAAATAAATTATATTCTTCTAATT
This sequence comes from Pinus albicaulis, assembly GCA_034641835.2. Classification (NCBI taxonomy): domain Eukaryota; kingdom Viridiplantae; phylum Streptophyta; class Pinopsida; order Pinales; family Pinaceae; genus Pinus; species Pinus albicaulis. Next base: position 884,770,287 of record CM076575.1, read on the forward strand.
TTTTCTTTTGTATTTAACAATATCAATATTAATATTGTAATTTTTTATTTTTTATTTAACAATATCAATATTAATATTAAGTATTCCTATTGGTGTTCTTGAACCACGTTAACTAATGTGGTTGATATGCGCCTATCGACGTTTATCAACCACATTTATTAAATGTGGTTGTGCTAGTTCATTGATAGGCATCTATATTTGAAGTTCAAGTGCAAGTACATGTGAGGATTTTTTTATTTTTTATTTAAAACAATGGTTGTGATTGGATATCCTTGGAATATGCCAAGAATATGCTTCGTCTTAGAGTAGGATTAGCGGTTGTGATGAAAATGAGTGTTAAGCATTGTCAAAAGGAGTGCGAAAGGTTAGAAAGAAAATAGAAATGTTGGAATTAAATTAAATTTCAGAAGCCAACTACCACATGTCCATTGTGTAGAAATTAAGTTGCTATTCATTTTGAAAAGAAGACTTCCAAGTGTTGGCTCTTTGTAATATACAACACAATAATATATCGTTGAAATAAAAAAATAACCTATACGCCTTGAATAAACAATGAATTTAATGTTAATGTAAATTATATAGGTGTAACATTTATGTTAACTATATACTTGCATAAAAAGTAAACATAAACAAACAACATTAATGGTTAACATTAATGTTAACACAAATTTTAGCATAAATTTTAACATTAATGTTAACATTAATGTTTTAATGTTAATGTTCATGTAAATTTTTAAACATTATTACAACTTAATTTTTTAAATATTAACATAAAATATAAAACATAAAACATGAACATAAAACATAGCAAAAAATATTAACAGTAAGCATAGAACATTAACAATAAACAAAAAAAATTAATGTAATAAACATAAAACATTAATGTAAATTTTGTAAACATTTTAATATAGCCATTAAAAACATTTTATTTTCATCGAAGCATTTACACAGTCATTGTTGCCTGACCTACAGTCATTGAAAGAAAGCATTGGGGTCGAGTTGTTGCTTCTCATCCCCCACTTGTCCACGCCTAACTATGTGTTTCAAATAGGGGGAAGGTAAAATGAGAGGTAGCGGTCTGGTGAGAAAGTCAATGAATGTTTGGTGTAGATACACAATAGTATCTGTATGGATTTTTCTATTTTCCGGTTGCACAGTTCACCTGAATAGCTGCAGTCCAATGCATTTGATTGTGTGTGCATTTGATTCCATCAGTGGAGCGGAGTTTCAAATAATTTCTTTCTCCAGCTACAATTTTTGTGTTGTGTTGCAGAAAAGGTTAAATAGCGTTATTATAATGGTTGTTCTACTTTATTAGTAATTTGTTCCAAAATTAGTTTACATTTAAAACTCTTTCTCCGCCCGCTTATGAAATATACAATTAGTAACAGATAAAAACAATTTTGGAATAAAGTATCTAAAATACAACTAGAAACAAAGAATTAGGAATTGAAATATTTGGAACAAACAAGTAGAAATGATTAATAAACCCAAACAACTAGGAGGCAGAGGAAGAACTCAGTCGTTGAGACCAAGTTAGAGCCCTAGCCAAGCCAGCTATCTGGCAACATGGGCACAGTCCTGGTTCAACCTGACTACTTCGTATAGGTAAACCTAGAATTATTAAATCCAACAACACACATCCGATGAGATAACTATATAGATGGACCATCTCTATGTCAAGAACATTAATATATAGCCAATACTTAAATTTTTTGAAAAACACAAATGAGAGATTCAAATAAAAATAGAGAATTCACTTTTTCAAAAATAAAATACAGTGGTATGAATTTTTTTTGCAGACCAATAATTAAAAATCCCAACAGAATTGTTATAATTAATTGTGTGGAAGGACTAAAATCGCAAGCTAAAATCATTACAAATCTGGCCTTGGAAATCTATGTTTATAGTAAAATTCACCTTTGGAAGTGAGCACTAGCCAAAATCACCCTGTAGTGGAAGAACCTAAAGAGGGGGTTAGAAATGACCCTAGAAAGGAATTTTGCATGGTCCTGCAAAAATATTGTGAATAATATATAATCAGTAATATAGGCTCAGGGTTATAATTAAGGGTTTATAGGAGCCAGATGAAGAACTCAGTCGTTGAGACGAGGTTAGTGCCCTTTCCAAACCATCTAATTGGCAGCCTGAGCACAATCTTGGCTCAACTTGACTACTTCCTGAAGGTGAAACCAGCATTATTTAATTCAAACAACATGCATGCCACAAGATAACTATATAGATGGACCATCTCTCTGTCAAGAAAAATAATATATAATTAGTACTAAATTTTTTTGAAGAACATGGATGAGAGAACCAAAGCAAAACATAGCATTAACATTTTCAAAAATAAAACATAGTTGTATGAAATGTTTTTGTAGACCAAAAATTAAAAATCTCAATGGAACGGTTATAATCAAATGTGTGGAAGGACTAAAATCGCAAGCTAAACCACATTTAAATTTATGTTCATTATAAATCTGGCCTTGGCCATCTGTGTCTATAGTAAACCCTTTCCTCAAATAACTTTAATCGGTGAAGACAGTAATTAAACCCTAGCAATAAAGAGAACCTAGATTGTTGCATAGTCATCGCCTTAGATGTCTTATAGACATAAATCCCTTAAGGAGGGTTGCCCAGAAAAACCCGGAAAGATAGACCCCATGTAAGTTACATCCATCGCAGTCATAGGTAAGGAAGCATATAGCGTGCTTGAGTACCTACGCACCAGGGAGAATAATCAATGAATTATGCTTGAGGAATCCCAAATTTCTAAATAGAAATGTAGAACATTCTAGTAGAAGTATTGACATTCACCTTGGGAAGTCGAAGCTGGCCAAAAGCACCATGTATTGAAGAACCAAGAGAGGGGGTTAGGAAAGACCCTAGAAAGAAACTATGTTGCGGGTTTGAAACACATAATGAAAAAGACTCAGTGTCCTAATTTTGTTGAAATTGCATCAAAATAAACAAAATTTTCCATGGTTTCCCAAAAACCCTCGAAAGACAAAGAACCCATGTAAGTTACAACCTACACATTCATAGGATATAAGCTCCTTGAGTACCTACACAATGGGGAAATATAATAAATGAATCATACCGAGGAATCCTGCAGTAAATAGAAATATAGAGCACTTTTGAAACAAGCCACATCCAAACGTTGTTGAAGTAAATGTGAAATTACCTAGTTGTGGAGAGCCCACGATGAAGGTTAGTGCTATGCTTCGCAACTATCCTACAACATGAAAATGTCCAATAAGTTGGGTTAGAAAATCAATTTGTAACCCTGAATCTGTGGTAACTCATCTGCATCGTTCCATAAAACCCTAGGGAAATCAATGGTGGAAGCATGTTCCAAGTCTCACTATCCTTTCATAGACTACGAAAGACAGAGAACCCATGTAGAGAAAACTCTGGAAATACCCTAAGCATGGTTTCCCAGAAAAACCTGGAAAGATAGAAAACTCGTGTAAGCTCATTCAATACCTGCGCAATGGGGAAAGATAATCAGTGAATCCTGTAGTAAATAAAAATTTAGAGCACTTATGAAACAAGTCACATCTGAACCTTGTTCAATAAAATGAGAAATTAACTGGTTGCAGAGAGTCAACGACCAAACCTTGTTCAAGAAAATGAGAAATTACCTCGTTGCAGAGAGCCAAAGGTCGAAACTTGTTCAAGAAAATGAGAAATTACTTGGTTGGGTTGAGAAATACTTAAATGATGTGATTAATCAGAAAGATTTCTATCTACATTATGGATCACAAAAATCTTATATCTAACATTATGTAAGTAGTTGATGAGTATTGTTTGATATTTATGAATTATAAATATAAGATAATGTTGATATGATAATATTTTTATATTGTGATGTTATAAAATACATTCATTTAAAAAACATTTTATTTTAATTAAATATAGTTATTAATAATTTTTTTAATTAATTTATTAGGATTTAAATAATTGATTTATTATATAAAAATAAATAAAAAATATGCATTAATCCTCAATTCAAAATTTCATTTATATAATTTAAATATATATATATATTTTAAATATTATTTAAATTTTGATTTATAATAATATTTTAAAATATATTATTATAATTTAAGTATTTTATAGAATAAATATTAAAATATAAATGTTATTTTTTTTTTTAATTTTAAATATATCAAAAGACACTTATTTAATAATTAACATATTCATTTTAGAGAAAAAATATCATTATAATTTTATATTATTATTTATAGGTTTCAAAAAATATATTGTTATTTTGAATATATCAATAACTTCAAACACATTATTTTAAATTTGAAATTTTAATATATTACTCAAATATATATATATATAGTAGGTATCTATTTAGAATATAGCAATTTAATTATTAATTTTCATATTTATAAATAGTTTTAAAATATTTTTTAATTTAGGATATAGCAATTTAATTATCAATTTTCATATTTATAAGTAGTTCTGAAATATTTTTTAATTCATTTTCAAACTTAAATGTATACTTTTACATTTGTAATTGTTATTATATAGAACATAAAAATTCATATGTAAACTTTTCACACTCTTTGGATCTGCAGAGAAACCTTGTCCCTCCATGAAGATTGATTTAAAAAAAATAATCATGTATAAAAACCTTAGCTAAGTCCAACCAATTTTTTTCATTGAACATATGTGCAATCAACAGCTCCCCTTTTTTCATAACGATGAAAGATAATTGAACATTATGTACTTTTTGTCAGCAACAAAAAGGGTCTCATTGCATATTTTCATGTCCAAGCTATTTGAACATTACTCGTGGCCTTTATAATTTGTTTACAGTACTATGCATACAATGGAAAGCTATCATTTAATAACAACAATAAATGACTAGTTAAATACTACACATAATATATATTTATAAATATAGAGGTTAATTTTATAACATTTTAGAAAATTAATCAATATAAGTGAAATCTACTAATTTACTTCTATATTCAAAATACTCCAAAATCTACAATGTTCTACAGTTTATTCAAAATATCTACGGGATTACCAATATTTTGTGTCATCAATGTAGGTCTCTACGATATTACCAATAGTTTGTAACTAAAGAAGATAAAGCTAGGAAAACGTAGTGATGAAAGACAAAAAGAGAAAATAAAGAGGAGATGATGCATTGCAATAGTCGCCAAGTTGGCAATGTCGTTGGCTACTTGATGTCTCCTATAGTCTTCGGGTAAAAAATCACCCTCCAAACATATTCAAAGGTAGATAGTATATATACAATTCCATCAAGATCTTTTTACAGGTCTTTTTGTTACTTACAGGAGGCAACTGAATGCATTTCACAATGACTCTCCCCTTCGCTCCTTGAATGCACTCATTTGAAGCTAGAATGGAAAACAGTTTGTAATTTAAGCTTGGCATCGCTATCCTATACACAACTTAATATATAACTTCCATTTCTATCACCGTATAGTATAGCAACCATTTCTATCATATCCTTTCCAATCGTAGTTCCAACCTACACACAGGAACTGGGAACAAGCCACTGGAATAACTGCTCAAATCAGGAGATAATATGTTGGAATCGCTCCCAAATTTGCATCTGAATCTATTTTTTCTTGATCGAAGGTAAATTGCATATGAATCTACTTGGTCTTTAAGGGCATATAAATAGTGCCTCTTGGTAAATTTCATCTGAAGGAGAGCATCAGGTAGGAATTCCAAACCCAACGCAACCTTTTTGCACAAAAACAACAATCATAAGAACAACAATAAAGAAAAATGTAGTTATATTCACACAGATATTGGGCACCGGAGACCATTGAAACCTAACTGTCACACACATACTAACTAACTAATCTAATAAAGATTCATATTCACTCTTTCTGGATCTAATATGATATTAGAGCTTTCAAAACACTTGAAGTGTAGATTCCAATTTGAGATCAGAATTATTAGATTAGCGCAACCTTTTAACATTAGATTTAATATGTTAATTTATTTGTTTATTTTTGGAAAATTATAATAATATCTAAACAGTTTGAATTATTGCATGTAGTTAGGTGTGGTACCGAATGAGTCACTTCAATCGTACACACCGACATGGTTGCAACTAACACAAGCAATCGAGAACATGAAGGTGGGTGACATGGAGTTACCAAAGGGCATGTCTGTGTGGATTCCAGTGTTGGCCATCCATCACACCAAGGAATTTTGCGAAGAAGATGCCAAAGAATTCAACCCAAAACGGTTTTTTGAGGGTGTGCAAAAGGCGTGCAAACATCAGTTGGAATTCAATATACCCTTCTCCTCAAGGATCTGACTCTAATTAGGACAAATATTTTCCATAATTCAATTGAAAGTGGTGTTGGAAATGATCCTTTCTTGCTTCAAATTCACCCTCTCTCCTAATTGTCGGCATGCTCTTGTTTGTGTGCTCAGACTCAAGCCCAAGCATGGGGTTCCCATCATTTTTAAACGCTTGTAATTGTCTCTGTCTACGCCTCCCTCCGTCGATGCTCCCACTTCTCAAAAAAATAGAGAGGAAGTGTTAAATTTGGACATTAAGAAGGATTAAGAAGTGTTTAGAGCAGAAAGTGGATGCCAGAAATTTCAGTGAAAAAACCTTTACCCGGTCCAGTGGAAATTTTTCTGTTGGGTTTCCTCCATCAGCAGTTGCGCTGCTAAAAATTGAAGAGTTGGTATTCTCTGTTACAAATGAAAATTGAAGAGTTGGTATTCTATGTTACCAATGGCTACAAGCTCGCTTGGAAAAATGTGTGGAACAAGCTTCTTGCCGAGGAGAGGGCTAAAGTCAAGCGAGACAGGGCATTAGGGTACTTGACTAGGTGGAATAAGATGTAAAAATCTAGGTACCATAACAGAGACAGATCATGCGACGCCACGTGGTCGAAAGAGATTTGTTAGAATGACAAAAATGGAGAAATGTGATTGGTCTGATGTACAGTGTTTTATAATCTCAACTCGGCAAAGAAAACACCTTCGGTGTAAAAATTGGAAATTATATTACTAACTTACAATGATGATACATAAATTGATAACTTTGCATATCAATATTTTTAATTGAAATAACATATTTGAGAAAATCCTTCCTTCATGAAAACTATGCCAAATCTATTGATCGAGTCTCTGGATTTTGCTACTAAATTGTTTTAAGAGGCGTGGTGTCACACTTAGTGTTATGGATAGGCATATTGACAAAGTTGTAGTAATTGGAATTGAGTGCTAGTTTTGAATCTCAAGGTTTCCTCAACACGTTGAGAGACTTGAATCATTTTCAAATGCTAAATTATTATTATTCTTTTGGATTGTGCTTAAATTTCCAATGGAGTCTAATATATTGACTGTGTTAAATTATTATTGTTTATTTTAACTCTGTGTTTAATTATGACTATTCATTTTTACCATGTGTGTAAATTGTTGTCTATTGGAGATTTAGGAGTTGGCATGGATCATGAGTCTTTTTGTTTTACTTCATATTCCTTGGGGTAATCTATATTCGAAAGTGGGTATGATCCTTCTCAAATCTAATTTAACTAGCACAGATCGATTTTAGAATAAGAAGTTATTTTTGTAACTCAACTAACACATCTAGATTCTAGATTAAGAAGTGATTTTTGTAGTACTTTAAATTAAAAGTAAAGGTGAATATAAGTGTTTAATTATTATATCAACAATAATGTTGTATATAATTCGTCGAAAACCATGTCGGGAGAGAAATGACTAATAACTAGATGTTGTTTAAAATTCTCTAATTATATGTAATTTAATATTTGCTTGTATTTAAATTCTTAGTATAAAACTTTCGTTAGTGTATTAAAACTATATTTTTCCAATACTTTATTGAAACTGGATTTTGCAGTGATTGTCCTAATTTAATATTGGGTTAAATTAAAACTTTTATTATAATGTTATATCTAATTCTCCGTATCACTTTATGTTTCATTATTTATATAACTTAGCCTCTTATATAATCTATCCAATCCATCCATAATCGTCATTTGTGAATGAAGTTCCGGTTCAACAACAAAGAAATATAAGTAATTTATTGCATTAAAGTTTGAATTCAAGGACACCTAAGGTCGTGCAAAGTTGATTGGGTGCATCATTCACCATTAGCAATTAAAAAAAACATGTTATCGTTGACAATTAACCAAATGGCTTTCAAAAGTCATTAATTATGGAAATGATATTTGAAGCAACGAAAGATAATATAAAGAAATTGGTCAAATGATTTTGATATTTAGATCCGTAGAAAAGAAGTTAATGATTTTAAACAATTTCTCTATTTGTGTAAAAGGAGATAATATGAATATGAATATGGTAAACTTACTTTATTCACATGTTTTACATAAGAAAAAAAGTAGAAGGAAAAATTCCTCAACCCACATTCTCACCATACAAATAAAAAGTTGAATGAATTTGTTTAACATCTTAAGGTATTTTTTTTGGCGCAATATTTCCATTGGTTAGTTGAAAAAAGTTCAATGTAATATTTTCATTCATGTGACCATTGTCATTATTGTAAATAGTTGGATATATATCTTAACTAGTTAGATAAAGTTGGATATTGTATATGAATATCAAACTTTTCTCTAAATGTGTTGTTTAATAAGGTGTGGAATTTTAAATTTGTTGTGTAATAAGTGTTATTTGGGATTTTACTTACTCAATGGATAATTATATGTTATCTTAAACAAGTTCTTGAAAAATAAGAGAATATGTACACTTATGATTATTTTGTTACTTTCTACAAGTTCTTGAAAAATAAGAGAATGGGTATATTTGTGATTATTTTTTTAGGAAACGTTAGATGTTCAACCATTTGAATATGAGACTTTGTATTTATATTTTCTTTATATTTTTACAAATTTACTAAATTTCCTCACAGTGATATTTTAATATTAAATTTATTCATCATTTAAAAAAAAACTTCCCCAATAAAATAAAAATATTAATTTTATTCATCGTTTAAAATAATCATAACTTTATAAATTAATCAATAATAACTCAAAGTTTATTATGATCAAGAAATAAACATGTAATACTTTTAAAAAATAAATTAATTCTAATTTTAGGAGCCTTGGCGTGTAACAAGTGTTAATTGGGATTTTACTTAATGGATAATTATATGTTACCCTGAACAATTTCATGAAAAATAAGACAATATGTACATTTGTCATTAATTCTTTGGGAAAATGTTAGATGTTCACCAATTTGAACATGGGACTTTGTATTTATATTTTCTTTATATTTTCATAACTTTACTAAATGACCTCACAATGATCATTAAGAAAAAAACATGTAGTACTTTTTAAAAATAAATTAATAATTATTATTTTAATTTTAATTAAATTTTCATAAAGTCAAGAACATGTAGTACTTTTTTAAAATAAATTATTGTTATTAATAACAATTTTAATTAATTTTTCATAAAATCAATAATTTTTATATGTTTAATTTATTATTTTTATGTAAAAGAGTTTATATATATATATATATATATATATATATATATATAGTTATTGATAAAATCTCCATTCTCATGGATATTTTTAACAATATTAATGAAGTTATCAATATTATTAATGTAGATTCTCTCGATTTCAAAATGAATCATGGTCAACCATGGTCCAATGTCACATTGTGATAAAGATTGTCTCAATATGTAAATAAACCATGGTCCAACGTCACATTGTGACAAATATTGTCCCTATATGAAAATCAACCATGGCCAACCATGTTTGTTTTAGTTGTTATAATATTTATCTTAAAGTTTTATACCTTTGGTTTATAATATTAGTATTATTTCCTAGGGTTTATTTTACCTTGGGTTTATAATATTGATCCCTAAGGTTTATTATTCATTTGGGTTTATAATATTGATCATGGTCAACCATGTTTTATAAATTGAATCGTGGTCAACCATCGCCAACAATATTTTATAAAATCAATCATGGTTTGCCATGCTCCTACATCACATTCTGACAAAGATTGTCTCAATGTGTCTCATTGTCTAATTTATTCTTCTCTCTATTTTTTCAATCAATAAAAGAAATAGAAGCTTCTCTACACACACTTTTGGGAAGAAATTTGGAATTCTTTGTTGATAGATGCAATGAAATATTTTAGCCTTTGTGATTCATATAATGTTTGTTTTTTTTTGTAGTTGAGAAGGAATATTTAGCTTTGCTCCCAGAGAAAGTTGTTGCTTTTAGTATCGCTTTGGCTATTTGAAAATTTCTCCCATTTGAGATTATTGAGATTGTGTTTCATTGGATTCCTTTCTAAGTATTGATGAAATTTAAGTTCGTTTGTAAAGAATGGCATAATCTTTTGGAAAGCCCACTTTTCCTCACCACTTGCACTCGATGCCGTGACAAAGAGTTGAGATTTATTTCTTTCCATGTTCCTTTTTCCCATCCATGTTTCATCATATCCTACCTAAATGAACAAGGTCATTTTTATAGAATGGTTTTTCCTTTTCTTCATTGTCGATAAAGAATTCAATGTACAGTGGGATCTATGATTTTGTTCACTGCGCCTGGAGGTTTATTGCATTAAAAAGAATATTTCATTTTCAACCCTTTTACAAGGAAGTTTAGAAATGTTGGCATTCTTACTCTTGGGGAAGGCGGGTTCCTTTCTTAGAAACATGCAATCCACGAAAATATGAATGGGTGTTGTTGAAACATGTTTCTAAAACATGGATTCACATTTTCTCATTTACAACAATGTTGACATAGTTTGGAAGAGGACGGATCTTGCAAATGGGGGTGTTACGCCGCCAAAGGAGGCTATCTTCTTCAAAGGGAATTTTGTCTAGCTTTATCTAGACAAAGATTATGAAGATTACCCTACATATGGGTACACTATCTATTGGTTGGATTTGAAAAGAAACAATTTGTGATATTCATTTGTTCCTATTATTAACATAAAATGTATGTCATTGGGGTTAAACCATAATGAACTTCTTTGTCCTGTTAATAACGGCTCGACCTCTATTTGGCCCCTTGAAGGGATAGAGAACTTTGAATTTGGTCAAGTCATCAAAGAGAAAAGTTCTAAATACTTTGAAGATGATTGGGGGTACACATGGTCGCTGCTCAAATCTATCTCCATGGATATAAATAGTAAATGTCGAGGTTACCTTCCTTTGTGCATGGCTGAATAAAAAGTCATTTTTTTGGGTTTCTAGAAATGGTGTTAAAGGTATATGATTTGGGTACTGGATCGTGAAAAATAGCAATTTTTTATGGAGTGTCCTTGCTCGAAGCATCGTGGTTCAATCTAGAAATGGTTGAAGATTTCAATGACTTGATTGAAAATGGATTTTTTTTTTCACTTATTCCGAATTCTATTGGTGATGTATCTGCAGTGCATGTGGATATATTGAATTAGTAATTCAAAGTTGAACACGTTTTTTTTTTAATGTTTGATTTATTAAAACATTTCCTCCAAAACTTTGTAATCCAGATTTTGAAGTTATGTTGGGGACAAAGATATGTTAAATTTCAATATGTTTGTTGGACATTTTTTTTATAATATTTTTGGAAATTGGAAATGGTACTCTTATTTCTTTCTCTTTTTCAATATGTGTAAATATAAAGGTTTTCCTACATATTCATAAGAAAGGCTTTCTTGCTTGCAATGCATAATTGGCAGAGCTTCTTATCGTTTGTGCTATAAGGCTTCGAAGTACTATTATTTTTTCACATACTAATATGTGATTTGTTTCTTTGTGTTCTTCATTTCTGTTTAGGTGTTCATTGTTGCAAGTGTTAGAATTTTGTGTTGACAAAGTTGAGCATGTGAAAATTATTTTTAAAAAAATTGTCCTCGTTCTAATATCCATATATATCGTGAATGAAAAAATGTTGTGAATGTTTTTTTTGGAACATAATTTTGGAAATGTTGGTTCTATGTTCATTGTTGCAATTTGAATGCCTTTATGTTGGTATTTAAATTTATTTTTTGTTGAAGTTTACTTCATGTTTATATTTTTCGAGAGTTAGGAGTTTAAGTTTTATGAAGATGGAAGAGTGGGTATTATGCTCATAGGGAATTGGAAAATGACATTTGAAATTACTCTAAATTTCTCGTGGAAATGATGGGCGAACGAAAAAATAGTATTGGTGTGAAAATTCGTCGGTCTCCTGGTACGCGTCAACAAACAAATGAATACAAACTATAATGGTATCAACAAAACAAGGATGTCATTAAATCGCGGAGAAGAGTTGTGTACCAAAGGAAAAAAATAAGTTCAACAAATGAAGAATAAGGAGGAGATGTACATCGTATGTATGAAAATAGGAATTCTTTGGTGCGGGGAAGATTTTGTTTCCATGATCGTTTTCCTCCATATGTGTGATGTTAGATAAATTTTGTTACTTGCAAGGTTTTGTAACGTTGTTCCTCTTTGGAAACATCATGTAGTGCATGAGAGTTTTCATATTTAATTCTCCGAATTTCAAAGTTCTTTAATTCATTTTCTTATATTTTGTATTTTTTGGAAAAAATTCTTCACATAGGGATGTTTGATAGAACTTTCAACCATCAATGTCATGGAAATGGTAGAGGCCATGCTCTGATGGAAGACCGAAAATTTCATTCGATTGAACAAATTGTTACATTTGATTTCTTTCTTGATAGTATTCTGATTGCTAGGATGGTTGATAATATCGGCCATGGTTTTGTAAATGTTGGGCCCATGATTTTCCAACGTAACTATGAAGATAATGTTATTTGTTCCATATAATGTGAGGGGAACATTCTTGCAGACGCAACACAGGTCGTTTATGTAAATTTATCTAGAAATTTTTTCACTTCTAAATGTTACATTTAAATTGTTTTACACATATTTTGTTTATGCTTTTTGCCAAAATACTAATCAGGTAAATAGTGCTGAGGACACAAGATCGGAAGGAACGAAAACAATATCAGTTCCTTGAGTTGCACATGGATTATGCAACAATCAAGAAAATGTACATAGTTTTTTTTTTTTGTTCAATCAAAAAAATTGACTTGTTTTGTAGGTTTTACTCTCTGAGAAACATCATTTTTTATTTGGAAGAAAAATTTTCTCAGTTCTAACCAATGTAGGAGATTCGATTCCCATTATTTTATAGAAATTAATGATGCAACCAATGAACCAATTGGACGAGTTGTTTCACATCGTTGCCAATGTAGACTTGTTTATGGTAGAGAAAATGAAAGTCTTGGCAATCATTTTAGCAGAGACATGGCTGATGTGCATAAAAAAATTCAAGTGAGAATTGATATTTTGTCTTATGTGCATATTTCCAAGTCTGTAATGAATATTATCCTGGTATACATGTTGCGAGATGGCATGAAGGGTCAATTTGTATGAGATGTATGACAGAGAAAGGTGTTCATCGTTTTTCCCTCGTTAACAACATGGATCCAGGTGAGAAACCTGATGATCTAAGAGTTCTTACACAAGTTGAAGAGATGCTAATAGCACGAGTGAATCCAATATTGCAAGTCACTCATGCACATGGTGGTTAATATAAATATCGTTTCCATGCAATAATTTTTCCATAGGATATATATTCAATTGCGAAGAAGCTTCCAAGATATGTTGAGCAACTAGATTTTTTTATTGTTAGAAGACAAGGTGTTCAATCCAGATACTATGAATGTTATGTGAGGATAAAGTGTGCAATGGATGCATTTATTTACAAAATCCAAATGGATAGGTACTACAAGGATGTTGAAATTGACATGGATTCAGTTGCTGCTCTCCCAGAAAGAGCCACTAATGTCTCTAGCAGGTTACAATATGTTGATAATGATCTCCATGAAATAGATAGGGGCGATGTGGACATTGAAATAGAAGGGGTTCATTCTTTCCATTGTCACCCGTCATCGTTTCTCACTCACTTTCATGATGAATCCATGGAAGTTGATTGAATAAGAAGATATATTGAGAATGCAGAAATCACATATGGTGAACCAATGGATTGGTCAGATATTAGCACTTCTCCCATTAATTAATATAACACAGAAGGATTGTTAGACATGGAATTCACCACTTTATTCCCTAAAGGTGATTTTGAATGGTTTAATCCACGTATTTTCAATGTGGAGATGCATGAATATGGTTTGCATCTGTTGAGATGTTATGATCAAAGACTTGGAAGACATCCCCGGTTTCGATATTTCTTGTTGAATATGATTATGTGTCATCATAGTCAAGGTACAACTTCTTTCCTTTTGAAGAATAATATCCATGAAAATGCACCTGCAATTGTTCAAGAGTTGCGTCAACAACTTTGTGATCTTCCAATCATTAAATTGGCAGTTAATTTAATTCATTTTGTATCTTCTCTCAGAAGTAGAAGGGAATATTGGATAAAGTGTCGTTCTGAACTCACAAACATGATCACCTATTTGGGTTGCCCTACTTTATTTTTTACATTGTTTGCAATTGACACGAACTGGTCTGACTTGCATGCTATAATGAATTCAAATAGACATTCTCATCCGCAAAATGAGAATGCAAAAAGAAATGAAAATTTAATTTGATATATGCATTTAATCACTATGTACATGCAAAAAATATTAAATATATTTTTTGAGATAGTATTGTAGGGATATATTTTCCTTAAAGACTTTTGGTATAGATTTTTTATCATTCCTTCTCGACTATTTTCTTAAAAAATTGAAGAAAAAGGTTTTTTCTTATCATTGGTTGATATATGTTAACTACATGTTATAAAATTTCTGAGGTACGAGTGGAAACATAGAGGTTCAGCTCACATCCATGGATTCTTGTGGTTGCCTAGAGCATCGGATATGGAAAAATTGGATTGGTCCAATTTCGTTGTTGCCAACGCAACAAAATGCTTCTTCGACAAATATGTCACAACTTGGAATCCAAGTGACATACATCGTCAAAATGTGATAATCGCTCAAAGTCCAAACGAAGATCCATATATTTTAAATACCCAACAAGTTTTTAGTCCAATCTTGAAGAGGATTATGAACATTTGGTGAATTGTGTGCAGATCCATATGAAATGCAGTGTTGATTAATGATTACGCAAAAAATGGTTTGTGCATCTTTGTAGATATGATGCTCCATGGGAGGTTCGTGCCAATTCGACATTGTACATAGATGAAAAAGCAGAAAAATATATGAATCAAATCAAAATTATGATCGTTTAAATGTACACGATGTGGATCTTTTAACAATGTGGCGACCTAATGTTGATTGTCATCCAATTGTGTCTCGACATGCAGTTCTTAAGTATATTGTGAAATGTGCTTCGAAGGCAGGGAAAATATCACAGAGCTATCATGATATGTTGACAAGAGTTGCTGCAGGTAGTGGGTTAGAGGCTCCTGTGGTTTCCTCCTATAGAAGGTTCCTTGCATAAATGCTTTTTGACCATGACATTGAAGCGCAAGAAACCTGTCATTTGTTGCTAAAGCTCCCTCTTTTTCTTTCTAGTCACAAATTTTTCTCGTTGAATGTTGGGAAAAATATGTACCAAAGGCTTTCATTGCATTTCGATGAAGTTTTAGGTGGAAACAATTTCATCGAGGTTTATCAAAGCCGAACAGTTTTTTTGGAGCATTTTTGCTTCATAGAAATAACAATATCTTGGATTTTTGATGCGATGCGTAGGCAAGAGGCATGGAAGGCCCAAGATATCCATGATATTGTTCGTGTTTAACCATGATTTTATTTTGTTCATGATGAAGAGTCAGAATATTTTGAGACCTTTTGATGGAGTGAGTTTCTTTTATGCAAGCCATTTCATGACATTGCTTCAGATATCGGGTTATCAACTAGAAGTATCATTGAAAATTGGAGGAATGTCAGATATCACGCTTGACATGTTGATCAAGACCCTTTGGTAGATGAAGGAAATGATGATTGATATTTTTAGGAGTGGGAGTCTTTTTGTGGTTGGTTCCTCCAAACAATGTAAACATTTTTGACATTGACAATATTCGTAGAAGGGACTTTGATATTCATTATAATTTGGAGGAAATGATTGTATCAAATTATTTTTTAGAACAAGGCATCAAATTCATGAAATATGCACAGTCTGTGGGTGTTGTCAATGGAAACTATGTAGGTGACACATATTTGTCGCCTTCCTCTCTATTAGATAACTAACTAGCTTCTTTTGAAAAAAATAAGACACTTTGTTAATGGTGGGAATGATGGTGATTTGAAAATGATTATTTAAGAAACTGCTAGAACCAGGAAGTATTCTCTCATTCAGTGTATTTCTCATGCTTTGTATCAATGACAAATGCTAAAATTCCTTTGTTGCTACTTACACCAACTGGTATAGTTTCTTTTAACATATGTGGAAAAATTATACATTATACTTTGAAAATTCCTATAAAATATATGAAACCACTATCTTACCAGGCTCTTGCAATGTTTCAAGAAGAAATGAGGCATGTTCGCTATATATTGATTGAAGATATGATATTTATAGGTCAAAGGCTTTTCATTCAGATAGATTCACGTTTGTGAGATTCATTTCCTAAGAACAAGGATTCCCCTTTTGGTTGTAGGTCCATCATTCTTGTGGGTGACCTTGGCTAGCTACCCCCTGTTAGGGATAAATCTTTTTATGCAGATAGAACAATAGGGAAATTTTTGTAGGAAATATTCAACATTATTGTTACTTTGGAGAAAATTATAGTCAACAAGGTGACGATCCGAGACAAGTGTCTTTTCATAATCTTCTGACGAATATTAGAAATGAAGAGCTCATTCTTGTTGATTGGGATCTTCTTCTGACGCGTGTCGATGGTTGCTTGGATCAAAAGGAAAATAGTTTATTTTATTCTTATATTCACTTGTTTTCAACAAATAATCTCGTCAATTTTCACAATCATAAAATGATAAAATCATTAAATTTTCCTATTGCAAGATGTGTTGTTGAATGCAGTAGAGGAACATAACTAGGTGAAAGTGATGATGATGTCTTAAAGCATGAAGTGTTTCAAAGTCGTGGAGAGAGCGTGATGTTAACATGTAATTTGTGGGTTGAGGTTGGTTTGGTTAATGGTGCACATGGATCTATTGAAGATATTTTATTTACACCTGGTTCGAAGCCACCACAAATTAATCAATTTATTATAGTTATTTTTGAAAAGTATCGTGGTGTTCCATTTGATAGCAATTGTCCAAATGTTGTGCCCATTACGCCTGTTGTTATTGGGAATCATAAACATATTCCATTGAAAATGGCATGGGAGTTGAAAATTCACAAACCACAGCAGATGCCTTTACAACGAGCCACTGTAGATATTGGAGATAGAGAGAGGTAGGGCTTGAAATTTACAGCTATGTCCAGAGTGAAATCGATAGATGGTTTGTAGATTTCACCACTTTTTTCTTTTCAACGTTTTGCAAAAATGAAAGATAATGCATATGTTACACTTCGAAAGAAAGAGAAGGAACGATTAAATTCGATATCATTTAAGAGGTACTTATGTTGATTATAGTTTACTATTTTGGCAGGTCTTTGTTGTTGCTTGCAATTATTTGTTTGCACATTGATAAGTTTTTTTGTTGTTCTTCTTGATCATTTGAATAGATTTTTTGATTGGTAAAGTCAGTAAATTTAATATTTGGAAGAATTTTCATGCATGAATAATTTTTTTGTCGTTCCGTTCTTATTTCATCAGTTAAATTTTAGCTATTTGTGCCTTCTTTTTCCCCTTTTTTTCAATCCTATTAAATTTATGCAAACTTTTTTTTTCAGAAAATTGTTTCATATGTATATCTATGTACTATATTTAATTGTATTTTTTTGTCATTGAAATGCAGATATGGAGAACAATGATGGCATCTATTACCTGAAAGTGATAAAATATATTAGAGGAGCAATAAGTTTTTTTTCCTATATCTGAAATAGGCTAGACAGAAAAATGGATTCCATCCTTCTTGTGTTGATGAACATTTTCATGTCTTGAATCAAATCAAATGAGATGTTGAATATTTGTATCATTTGCACCAACGAGAATCTTGAAGGAAAACACGAAGGGATTGGTTGGAAAGTGTGAAGCATTGTGACCATTATCAAGTTAACTTGAATTGGTGTTCCTTCTATCGTCGGTCTGTGTGTGTTTTGGAAGATGGTAGCATTTAAAAACTGTGTTTTGTTGCACTATTTAAGGTTGAAATTTTTCCCTGAACTTGTTGATTAAAATAGAACCATCATATATCTGAAATATAATTTTTTGTTCTAGATGTTTCTAATATTGATCTTGAGGCTTTTATAGTATGAATATATTGATATCTTTATGTTCTTGTATCGATTGTTGACAATGTTTTGATGATTTATAATGTTTTTATATCATATCAATGTAGCACTACCACAATGAAATATTTAATGTGGTTGATATATTTAATGAATTGTTGTAATTGTTTATTATAATTTATTTATTATTATTTTTATTTTAAATAGTTTAATATATATTTTCTCGTTAATTAATTAATTATTTTATTTTATTTTTGTATTATTTTTAAATAATGAAATATTATTTAATTATTGAAATTATTTATTAAAATTATATTATTTTATAATATTTTCTTAATTTATATATTAATCAAAATAAATTAATTTTTTTATAAAATTCATTTTTGTATTTATTTTGTAATTAGTTTTAATTAAATAATTATTGTAATTATTTATTAATTTATTATATATTTTAATTATTTATTAATTAGTTAATTTTATTTAATTTATATGTGTAATTATTTATTATTTTTAATTAATTATTGTCATCATTTTATTTTAATTATTAATTATTGTAATTATTTTATTTTTTTAATATTAGTTTTTAATATATAATAAATTATATTCTTGTAATTTTTTATTTTGTATTTAACAATGTCAATATTAATATTAAGTATGTCTATCGGTGTTCTTCAACTACTTTAACTAATGTGGTTGATATACGCCTATTGATGTTTATCAAACACATTTATTAAATGTCGTTGTGCTAGTTCGTCGATGGGCATCTATATTTGAAGTTCAGGTGCATGTACATGTGAGGATTTTTGTTTTTTATTTAAAACAACGGATGTGATTGAATGTCCTCGGAATATGATGAGAATATGCTTCGTCTTATAGCTGGATTAGCGGTTGTGATGAAAAGGAGTGCTAAATGTTGTCCAAAAGAGTGCGAAAGGTTGGAAAGAAAATAGAAACTTTGGAATTAAATTAAATTTCAGAAGCCGACTGCCACATGTCCACTCTGTTGGAATTAAGTTTTGATTCATTTTGAAAAGACGACTGCCAAGCATTGGCTCTTTGTAATATACAACGTAATAATATATCATAGAAATAAAGGAATAATATATACGCGTTGCATAAAAAGTAAACATTTAATGTTAATGTAAATTATATAGGCGTGACATTTATGTTGACTATATACTTGCATAAACAGTCAACATTAGTGTTAACATTAATGTTAACATTAGTGTTAACATTAATGTTAACATTTATTTTTTAATGTTAATGTTCATGTAAATGTTTTAAACATTATTATTACTTAATTTTTTAAATATTAACAGAAAAGATAAAAAATAAAACATGAATTTAAAACATAGCAGAAAATATTAACATTACGCATAGAACATTAACAAAAAACAAAAAACATGAATGTAATAAAAATAAAAAGTTAATGCAAATTTTGGAAATTTTATAATATAAGCATTAAAAACAATTTAATTTTATCGAAGCATTTACACAATCATTGCAAGAAAGTGTTGGGATCGAGTTGTTTCTTCTCGTCCCTCACTTGTCCCCGCCTGACCGTGTGTTTCAAAGATGGGGAAGGTGAAATGAGAAGTAGCGGTCTGGCGAGAATGTGAATAAAGGTCTCGTGTGGATACACTGTAGCATATTTCTGGCTCTTTCTATGCTATGATTTCACAGTTTGTCTCAATAACTGTAATATAGTGGACTTGATTGTGCGTGCTTTTGATTCCATCAGTGTAGCGGAGTTTCGAATAATTTATTTATCCAGCTACAATTTTTTTTGTGTTGCATAAAAGGTTAGATAATTTTATTACAATTGTCGTTCTACTTTATTAGTAACTTTTTCCAATATTAGCTTACAATTACAACTCTTTCTTTGCGCACTTATGAAATATGGAATTAGTAACAGATAATACAAAAATTGGAAGAAAGTATTTAAAATACAACTATAAACGAAGAATTAGGAATTGAAATATTTGGAACAAACAAGTAGTAACGAGTAATAAGCCCAAATAGTCAGGAGGCAAAGGAAGAACTCAGTCGTTGAGACCAGGTTAGCGCCCTATCCAAGCCAGCTAACTGGCAGCATGGGCGCAGTATTGACTACTTCGTACAGGTAAACGTAGCATTATTTAATTCCAACAAAACACATCCGACGAGATAACTATACAGATGGACCATATCTCTATCAAGAACATTACTATATAATTAGTACAAAAAAAATTGAAGAGTATAGATGAGATATCCAAAGCAAAATAGGGCATTAACATTTTCAAAAATAAAATACAGTCATATGAAATGTTTTTGCAGACCAACAATCAAAAATCCCAATGGAATTGTTATATTCAATTGCGTGAAAGGACTAAAGTCACAAGCTAAACTACATTTAAATTTATTTTCATTATGAATATGGCCTTGGTCATATGTGTCTATAGTAAACTTCACCTTGGGAAATCAGCGTTATCCAAAACCACCTTATAGCGGAAGAACCAAGAGAGGGGGTTGGGAATGACCTTGAAAAGAAATTATGCATGATACTGCAACAATATTGTGAATAATATATAATCAGTAATATAGGCTCAGGGTTATAATTGAGGTTTTATAGGATCCAGATGAAGAACTCAGTTATTGAGATGATGTTAGCACCCTGGCCAAGCCAGCTAACTGGCAGCCTGGGAAGAGTCCTGGCTCAACTTGAATACTTCCTAAAGGTAAACCTAGCATCATTTAATTCGAACAACACAGATGCCACCAGATAGCTATATAGCTAGACCATCTCTCTATCAACAAAATTAATATATAATCAATACTAAACATTTTTGAAGAACACGGATGAGAGATCCAAATAAAAACAAAGCATTAACATTTGTAAAAGTAAAATACAGTCATATGAAATGTTTTTGAAGACTAACAATTACATATCCCAACATACTTGTTATAATAAATTGTGTGTAAGGACTAAAATCGCAAGCTAAACCATAATTAAATTTATGTTCATTAAAAATTTGTCCTTGGCCATCCTTGTCTATAGTAAACCCTTTCCTCAAATAAATTTAATTGATGAAGACAAAAATTAAAACCTAGCGATAAATAAAACCTATATTGTTGCATAGTCATCTCCTTAGAAGGCTTATAGATAGGAATCCCTTAAGGATGGTTGCCCAGAAAAACCTGGAAAGACAAAACCCATGTAAGTTCTATCCATCGAAATCATAGGAAAGGAAGCAATTAGCGTGCTTGAGTAACTTCACGCCGGGGATAATAATCAGTGAATTTTTCTTGAGGAATCCCAAATTTCTAAACATAAATGTAAAAAATTCTAATATAAGTATCGAAATTCACCTTGGGAAATCGGCGCTAGCCAAAATTACCCTGTAGTAGAAGAACCAAGAAAGGGGTTTAGGAAAGACCTAGGAAAGAAACTCTGTTTTGGGTTTTGAACACATAATTTAAAATAATTAGTATCCTTTCGTACATTAGGAGGCCAAATCCAAATAAATAGGGGTGAATGTGTTTCTTCCTCCCAATTTTGTCAAACCTGCATCAAAATAAACGCAATTTTCCATGGTTGCCTAGAAAACCCTGGAAATACAGAGAACCCATGTAATTTACAATCAGCACATTCATAAGAGATAATCTCCTTGAGTACCTATGCAATGGGGAAAGATAATTACTGAATCTTGTTGAGGAATCCTATAGTAAAGAGAAATATAGAGAAATTTTCAAACAAGCCACATTCGAATGTTGTTGAAGAAAATAATAAATTAACTGGATGCAGAGAACCCATGGTGAGGGTTAGTGCCATGCGTTGTGACTAGACCACAACATGAAACTGTCCAGCACTTTGGGTTAGAAAATCAATTCATAACCCTGACTATGTGGTAACACATCTATGTCGCTCCATAGAACCCTAGGGAAATCAACGGTGGAAGCATGTTCTAGGACTCAGTATCCTTTCGTAGGGTACGAAAGACAAAGAACCCATGTAAAGAAAACCCTGGAAAGACCTTGGGCATGGTTACCTAGAAAACCCTGGAAAGCTAGAGAACCTATGTAAGATCCTTCAGTACCTGTGCATTAGGGAAAGATAATCAGTGAAACCTTCTGAGGAATCCTGCAGTAAATAAAAATTTAGATCACTTCTGAAACAAGGCACATCCGAACTTTGTTCAAGAAAATGAGAAACTACCTAGTTGCAGAGAGCCAACAACCAAACCTGGTTCAAGAAAATGAGAAATTACCTCGTTGCGGAGAGCCGACGACCGAAACTTGTTCATGAAAATGAGAAATTACCTAGTTGGGGAGAGCCCATGGTGAGGGTTACTTTTGTGCTTCGCTGCTAGACTGCAACATGAAAATGTACGACAATTTGGGTGAGAAAATCAATTTGTAACCCTAAATCTGTGCAAAGTCATCTATGTTGTTCGATGAAACCCTAGGAAATCAATAATGGAAGCATGTTCCAGGTGTGGTTCCACCGAGACTCATCAAGAAGGTTCATGGACCGAGTAGGATTTTAAAATTGTGCGTACATCCAAGTATTAAAAAAAAATTGGAAATTATATTACTAACTTACAGTGATGATACACATATTGATAACTTTGCATATCAATATTTTTATAAAACAACCATTATTTGCGTCAAAGTGGCAAATGTCCGCTCCAATTATATTAATAACAATGTTTGCAGACATTATAAATCATTTTACATGACTACAAATTTGAGAAATTTCTTCCTTCATGAAAAATCTACCAAAACTAGAGATCGAGTCTCTAGTGTTTGCTGTTAAACCGTTTTAAGAGGTGCAGTTCCACGCTTAGTGGTATGGATAGGTAGATTGACAATGCCGCAATAATTGGAATTGAGTGGTAGTTTTTAATCTCAAGGTTTCCTCAACATGTTGAGAGGCTTGAATCATTTTAAAATGTTAAATTATTATTATTCTTTTGGGTTGTGCTTAAATTTCCAATGGAGTCTAATATATTAGCTGTGTTAAATTATTATTGTTTATTTTAACTGTGTGTTTAATTATGACTATTCATTTTGATTGTGTGTGTAAATTGTTTTATATTGGAGATTTAGGAGTTCACAAGGATCATGAGTCTTTTTGTTTTACATTCATATTCATTGGAGGATATCAATATTCGAAAGTGGGTATGGTCCTTCTCAAATCCAATTCAACTAGCACATGTAGATTCTAGAATAGGAAGTTATTTTTGTAATTCAACTAACACATGTAGATTCTAGAATAGGAAGTGATTTTGGTGGTACTTTAAATTAAAATTAAAGTTGAATATAAATTTTTAATTATTATATCAACAATAATGTTGTATCTAATTCGCCGAAAATCATTTTTGTATGAACAAGAGGTTATGATAAAGTTGTGAGGTTTTACTTTATGCTAGGGGAGAAATAAATAATAACTAGATGTTGTTTAAAATCCTCTAATTATATGTAATTTAAAATTTGTTTGTATTTAAATTTTTATTATAAAGCTTTTGTAAGTGTATTAAAACTAGATTTTTCTGATACTTTATTGAAACTGGATTTTGCAGTGATTGCCCTAATTTAATATTGGGTTAAATTTAAATTTTTATTATAATTTTATATCTAATTCTCTGTATCACTTTATGTTTCATTATTTATATAACTGAGCCTCTTATATAATCTATCCAATTCGGTAGGTGCCTTACCGAATAATTTATTCGTTAAAAATCGTCATTTGAGAAAGAAGTTTCAGTTCAACAATGAAATGAAATATAGGTAATTTATTGCATTGGAGTTTGAATTCAAGGAAAACTAAGGTCGTGCAAATTTTTGTTATGAAACCAGCTCCCAAAATAGAAGAAAAGAGACCAATGCCTTATAAATTAGTCACTTCGAGGGGGTAGCCTCCTTTACATTACATAAATGAACAATTCTTGGATGACCCAAATGACTAAACCTCCTTTCTATATATAGGAGTCCATGGGGTCACAATATAATCCTAGTCGACCAAACAATAATAATGTAAGGGCACAATAATAAAAATATGGCAAGTACAAGGGCACAAAAATAACAATAAGGGGGCTACACTAACCACAATAAGGGACTACACTAGTAATATAGGGCCCTAACATGCCCCTCTCCTTCAAACAATTGTTGTCCTCAATGCTTGATTATTTATGGATGCTTCTGTATAAAATTTTCATCCTCCCATGTGGATTCTTCAGTGGGTAAGTTCTTCCACTCGTTGAGATACTCTAAAATTGATCGATTCCATAGTTTTCAAGTTTTTTTTTCTGTGACTGCTTCAGAACTTATTTCAATGTGATGTTGATCTTGTTGTTGTTTCATTCGATCATGCACCAAATTTAGGTTATCATTTAAGAGTGGGAAAACTTGTTGTTGGTGCTCGATGTGATCTTCCACTGCTTTATCGTCCATATTAGATTTCATTTGATCCTTCAAACCATCCAAATTAGAATCCATCTCTGCTTTTAAAACATCTCTGTCATCTTTTTTTTCTCTTTGTGAGATCAAAATTTGTTGCACTTGGTACTGTAATTTTGATATATCATACTACAATTATTCCTCTTAATGCGTCATAGTAGAGCTTTATGAGGGATTAATGGGTGTGGAAGTATTTTTTGGAGGCATCATATAACTCAATATAGATATCTATGCTTCAATATTCCCTTGGAATCACTTCAAACTGATTTTTAAAACAAAAGTTATGCAAACTTGTTTAAACAGTACACACCTTTTTCTTGTTTTTAGGAGCTATATATTGAACCTGATTTATCTATTCGGATCTTCAAAATCTAAATTTACCTCATGTATTATCCCTCTCAGTCCTCTTTCCAATTCCATAGGTTTGACCTGATTTGGATTCTTCAAGTCAAAGTTATGCCCAATCTCCCACAATGACCTAATTATGGACTAGTTCAGTACAGCAAACTTGTATGTTGTTCCACGTGTCATTGTTTCCTCCTTTGGATTTGAAATTGATACATAGGAACCTATAGTCCATTTGATTTTTTCCACTTTTTATAGAATTCCAATTCGATGCTTAGAGAGAGAGTTATGACAATTTTCCTAAGGTCACCTCTTTGAGATGCAATTCGGGAGCTTGAAAAAACCATAAATTCCACAGATCATATCTTCGTACATATTGTGAACCAAGATCAACAATTTTTACACGAATTTCCTCAGGATGTCTTCGCAAATGGGTTTTTTTTTTAGCACCTGAACCTTCGTATAAAAAAATTTATAACTAAAAATTCCATGATGACCTATTTGAAGCAACGAAATGCTAGAATCCAAAGCTCTGATATCAAATGTTAAGAAACCAACTCTCAAAATATAAGAAAAGAGAGATCAACGCCTTATAAATCAGCCACTTCAAGGGGGAAGCCTCCTTTACATTACATAAATTAACAATTCTTGGATGATCCAAATGACAAAACCTCCTTTCTATATATAGGAGTCCATGGGGTCACAATATAATCCTAGCCGACCTAACAATAATAATGTAAGGGCACAATAATAAAAATATGGGGACTACAGGGGTACAACAATAACAATAATGGGGCTATGCTAACCACAATAAGGGACTACACTAGTAATATAGGTCCCTAACAATTTTATTGGGTGCACCTTTCACCATTAAAAATTAACAAAAACCTGTTATCATTGACAAATAACAAAGGGGCAGTCAAAAGTCATTAAGTCCAGAAATGAAATTTGAAATAATGATAGATAATATAAATAAATTGGTCAAATGATTTTGATATTTAGATACGTAGAAAGGAAGTTAATTATTTTAAACAATTTCTCTCCTTGTTCAAAAGGAGAGAATATGAATATAAATATGGTAAACTTACTTTATTCACATGTTTTACATAAGAAAAAAAGTAGAAGGAAAATTTCCTCAACCCACGTTCTCACCACACAAATAAAAAGTTGAATGAAAAAAATTAAGGATTCCAGTTCTTATATTATGTATTAAGGTATTTTTTTAGTGCAATCTCTCCATTGGTTAGTCGAAAAAATTTCAGTGTAATATTTTCATGGATGTGACCATTGTCATTATCGTAAATATTTGGATACTTATCCTCAATAGTTATATATTGTTGGATATTGTATATGAATATCAAACTTTTACCTAAATTTGTTGTTTAATAAGGTGTGGAATTTCAAATTTTTCGTGTAACAAGTGTCATTTGGGATTTTACTTACTCAATGGATAATTATATGTTACCTTAAACAAGTTCATGAAAAATAAGAGAATGTGTACATTTGTGATTATTTTTTTGGGAAATGTTAGATGTTCAGCAATTTGGACATGGGACTTTGTATTTATATTTTCTTTATATTTTCACAAATTTACTAAATGTGCTCGTAATGATATTTTAATATTAAATTTATTCATCATTTAAAAAAAAAAGTTTCCCCAATGAGATTTAAACATTAATTTTATTCATCGTTTAAAATAATCATAACTTTATAAATTAATAAATAATAACTGAAAGTTAATAATGATTAAGAAATAAACATGTAAAACTTTTTAAAAATAAATTAATTCTAATTTTAGGAGCCTCCTTGGCATGTAACAAGTGTCAATTTGGATTTTACTTACTCAATGGATAATTATATGTTTTTACATGGTGGGAAAACCTATCATAACTTAGTTGTGCATTTTGAGAAACATTATTTTTTATTTGGAAGTAGAATTTTCACAGCTCTTACCAATGAAGAAGATTGGATTCCCATTATTTTATGGAAATGAATGATGCAACCAATGCTCCAATTGGACGAGTTGTTTCACATTGTTGCCATCGTATACTTGTTTGTGGTATAGAAAATGAAAGTCTTGGCAATAATTTTAGCGGAGACATGGTTGACGTGCATAAAAAATTTCAAGCAAGAATAGAAAGTTTATATTTTGTGTATATGTTCCAAGTATGTAATGAATTTTATCCATGTATACATGTTGTGAGATGGCATGAAGGGATGATTTGTCTGAGATGTAGGAGAGAGAAAGGTGCTCATCTCGTTTCTCGCTTTAACAACATGGATCCAGGTGAGAAACTTGATGTTCTAAGAGTTATTACACAAGTTGAAGAGATGCTAATAGCACAAGTGAATCCAATATTGCAATTATCCCATTCTCATGGTGGTCAATATAAATATAGTGGCCACACAATAATTTTTCCACAGGATATATCTTCAATTGCGAAGAAGGTTCCATGACATGTTGAGAAGCTATATTTTTTTATTGTTAGAAGACAAGGTGTTCAATCCAGATACTATGAATGCTATGTGAAGATAAAGTATGTGATGGATGTATTGCTTTAAAAAATCCAAATGGACAGTACTACATGGATGTTGAAATTTACATGGATTAAGTTGTTTCTCTCACGAAAAGAGCTATTGATGTCTCTAGCAGGTTACAATATGTTGATAGTGATCTTTATGAAATAGATAGGGCTGATATGGACATTGAAATAGAGGGGGTTCATTCTTTTCATTTTCACCCATCATCGTTTCTCTCTCACTTGTCTAATGAATCCAGGGAAGTTGATCGAATAAGAAGATATATTGAGAATGCAGAAAGCACATATGATGAACCAATGGATTGGCTAGATATTAGAACTTCTCCCATTAATGAATATAACATAGAAGGATTTCTAGACATGGCATTCCCCACTTTCTTCCCTACAGGTGATGTTGATTGGTTGTATCCACTTATTTGCAATGTGGAGATGCATGAATATGGTTTACATCTATTGAGATATTATGATCAAATATTTGGAATCCATCCTCAGTTTCGATATTTCTTGTTGAATATGATTGTGCACCATCATATTCAAGGCATAACGTCTTTCTTTTTGAAGAATAATATCCATGAAAATGCACCTGCAGTTGTTCAAGATTTGTGTCAACATATTTATGATCTTCCAAACAATAAATTAGCAAAGAAGTTAATGCATTTTGGATCTTCTCTCAGGGGTACATGAGCATATTGGAAAAAGTGTCTTTCCAAACTCATAGAGATGATCACCCAGTTGGGTTTCTCTACCTTTTTTTTACTTTGTCTACAGCTGACATGAAGTGGTCTGACTTCCATGCTATACTTCCTTCAAATACACATTCTCATCCAAAAAATGAGAATGTGAAAATAAATGAAAATGAAATTCAGTACCCGCATTTAGTCGCTATGTACATGCACCAGCGATTCAATATCTTCTATGAGATATTATTGCATGGATATCTTGGTGCTAAATACTTTTGGTATAGGTTTGTTGTCGTTCCTTCTCTACTATTTTCTTAAACATTTGAAGCAAAAGGTTTTATCTTATTATTGGTTGATATATGTTAATTGCATGTTATACATTTTCCTAGGTACGACTAGCAACATAAAGGTTCGACTCACATGCATGGATTCTTTTCGTTGCCTGGAGCACCATATATGGAAACATTGGATTGGTCTAATGTCGTTTTTTTTTACGCAACAAAGTTCTTCTTCGAAAAATATGTCACAACTTGGAATCCACGTGACATACATTGTCGAGATGTGATGATCGCTCGAAGTCTAAACGACGATATGTGTATTTTAAATACCTAGCAAATATTCTCATGCAATCCTGAAGAGGATTATGAATATTTGGTTAATCGTGTGCAGAGGCATACAAAATTCACTATTGATTCTTGTTTATGCAAAAAAGGGTTTGTGCTTCTGTGTAGATAAGATATTCCATGGGAATTTTGTGCCAATTCAACATTGTACATAGATGAGAAAGTGAAAAAAGATAAGAACCGAATCGAAATGATGATCTTTTAAATGTACACAATGTGGATCTTTTAGCAATGTGGTAAACTAATGTTGATTGTCAGCTAGTTGTGTCTCAACATGCATTTCTTAAGTATATTGTGAAATATGCTTTGAAGGCAAAGATAAGACCAGATAGCTATCATGATATGTTAACAAGATTTGTTGCAAGTAGTTGATCAGAGGCTCTTGTGGTTTCATCCTATAGAAGGTTCCTTGCAGAAAGGCTTATTGACCATGACATTGGAGTGCAAGAAACGTTTCATTTGTTGCTAAAGTTCCCTCTTGTTGTTTCTAGTCACAAATTTCTCCCATCGAATGTTGGGAAAAACATGTACCAAAGGCTTTCATTTCATTCTGATGAAGTTTTGTATGGAAACACTTTCATTGAGGTTTATCAAATCCAACCAGTTTTTTTGGAGCATTTATGATTAATAGAAATAGAAATATCTTGGAGTTTTGATGCAAGGCATAGGCAGGAAGCATGGAAGGCCTGAGATATCCATGTTGTTTTTCGTGTTTGGCCACAATTTTATGTTGTTCCTCATGAAGAGTCAGAATATTTTGAGACCTTTTGTTGCAGTGAGTTGCTTTTATACAAACCATTTCATGAAATTTCTTCAGACATCGGGTTATAAACTGGAAGTATAATTGAAAAATGGAGGAATTTCAAATATCGTGCTTGGCATGTTGATCAAGACCCTTTGACAGATGAAGGAAATGATAATTTTGAGCCCCTTGTACATGAAGAAAATGTTGATCGAGATTTTGAGGAGTGGGAGTTTTTTTCACGGTTGGTTTCTCTAGGAAATGTAAACATTTCTGACCTTGATAGTCTTGGTAGAAGGGGATTTTATATTCATAATAGTTAATAGGAAACTATGGTATCAAATTATACTTTAGAACATGGCATCCATTTCATAAAATATGCGTAGTCTTTGGGTGTTGTTAATTGAAACTATGTAGCGAACACATATTTGTCGCCTTCCTCTCTATCATATAACCAACTAGCTACTTTTGAAATTATTTTTCGACACTTTGTTAATGGTGGGAATGTTGGTGATTTGAAAATGAATATTCAAGGAACTACTGGAACTGGGAAGTCTTCTCTCATTCACTGTATTTCTCGTGCTCTGTCTCAATCAATGACAATTGTTAAAAGTCTGTTTTTTCTACTTGCACAAACTGGTATAATTTCTTTTAACATAGTGGAAAAACTAGATTTTATGCATTGAAAACTCCTATAAAAGATATGAAAACATTGTCTAGCTAGACTCTTGCAGTGTTTCAAGAAGAAATGAGGCATGTTCATTATATATTGATTGATGAGATGAGCTTTATAGGTCCAAGGCTTTTCATTCAAATATATTCGTGTTTGAGAAGCCTTTCCTGAAAACACAAATTCTCCTTTTGGTGGTAGGTCCATCATTCTTGTGGGTGACCTTGGCTAGATGCCCCCTGTTAGGGATAAACCTTTGTATGCAGGTAGAAAAATAGGGAATTTTTTGTGGGAAAGATTCAACATTGTTGTTACTTTAGATAAAATTTATAGGAAATAAGGTGACAACCTGAGACAAGCGTCTTTCGCAATATTCTAACGAATATTAGAAATGCAAAGCCCATTCTTGCTGATTGGGATCTTCTTATGATGTGTGTCGATAGTTTCTTGGATCAAAAGGAAAAAATTTGATTTGATTCTTCTATTCACTTTTTTGCAACAAATAATCTCGTCAATTCACACAATCGTAAAATGATAAAATCATTAAATTGTCCTATTGCAAGATGTGTTTTTAAATGCAATAGAAGAACAGAACTAGGTGACAACGATGATTATGTCTTGGAGCATGAAGTGTTTCTATGTCATGGAGAGCGTGTGATGTTAACGTGTAATTTATGGGTTGAGGTTGGGTTGGTTAATGGTGTACGTTGATATATTGAAGATATTTTCTTTGTTCCTGGTTCGAAGCCACTACAACTTCCACAATTTGTTACAGTTCTTTTTGAAAAGTATTGTGGTGTTCCATTTGATAGGGATTGTCCAAATGTTGAGCCCATTACACCTGTTGTTACGAGGATTCTTAAAAAAATTCCATTGAAAATGGCATGGGCATTGACAATTCACAAATCACAGGGGATGACTTTACACCGAGCCACTATATATATTGTAGATAGAGAGAGAGAGGGGTTGACATTTGTAGTTATGTCCAGAGTGAAATTGATAGATCGTTTGCTGATTTAACCACCTTTTTATTTTCAAAGTTTGCAAAAATTTAATATAGTGAATATGTTAAACTTCGAAAGAAAGAGGAGGAACAATTGAAGTCGATATCGTTTAAGAGGTATTTATGTTGATTATAGCTTACTATTTTGGCATGTCTTTGTGGTTGCTTGAAATTTTTTTTTTTCATATTGATAGTTTGTTTGTTGTGCTTCTTGATCATTTGAATAGATTTGTTGATTGGTAAAGTCGGTAAATTAAATATTTGTAAGAAGTTGCATGTGTGAATAATTTTTTTGTCATTTTGTTCTTATTTCATCGGTTAAAGTTTATAAATTTATGCTTTCTTTTGCCCCTTTTTTTCAATCCTATTACATTTATGAAAAATTAATTTTTTTTTCAGAAACTTGTTTCATATATATATATATATATAGAGAGAGAGAGAGAGTATATTTAATTGTATTTTTCTGTCATTGAAATGCAGATTTGGAGAACAATGATGGCATCTATTACCTGAAAGCGATGAAATCTATTAGAGGAGCAATGATTTTTGTTGCTTATATCCGAAACAGGCTAGACATCAAACATGGATTCTATCCTTCCTTTGTTGATGAACATTTTCGTGTCTTGAATCAAATGAAATCAGATGTTGAATATTTGTATCATTTGCATCAACAAGAATATGGAAGGAAAACATGAAGGGATTGGTTGGAAAGCGTGAAGCATCGTGACCATTATCTCGTTGATTTGAATTGGTGTTCCTTCTGTCATCGGTCTGGGTGTGTTTTGGAAGAGGCTAGCATTTAAAACTGTGTTTTGTTTCACTATTTAAGGTTGAAAAATTTCCCTGAACTTGTTGATGTAAATAAAGCCATCATATATCTAAAATATAAATTTATGTTCCAGATGTTTTTAATATTTACCTTGGGGTTTTTATAGTATGAATGTATTGATATTTTTATGGTCATGTACCGTTTGTTGACAATATTTTGATGGTTTATAATATTTTCATATCATATCAATGTAGCATTACCACAACGAAATATTTAAATTTATGATATATTTAATGAATCATTATAATTGTTTATTACAATTTATTTATTTTTATTTTTATTTTTATTTTAAATATTTTAATATATATTTTCTCATTAATTAATTAATTAATTCATTTAATAATTTATTAATTTTAAATAATGTAATATTATTTAATTATTTAAATTATATTATTTTTATAATATTTTCTTAATTTAAATATTAATCAAAATAATTTTTTTTTTATAAAAATTATTTTATTTATTTATTTTGTAATTAATTCTAATTAATAATTATTGTAATTATTTATTGATTTATTATATATTTTAATTAGTTATTAATTAATTTTTGTAATTATTTATTATTTTTAATTAGTTATTGTCATTATTTTATTTTTAATTATTGTAATTATTTTACATTTTTTAATATTATTTTTTAAAATATAATAAGTTTTATTATTGTAAATTTTATTTTTATTTAACAATATCAATATTAATATTGTAATTTTTTAAATTGAATTTAACAATATCAATATTAATATTAAGTATGCCTATCGGCGTTCTTCAACCAGGTTAACTAATGTGGTTGATATACGCCTATCGACATTTATCAACCACATTTATTAAATGTGATTGTGCTTTTTTAATTTTGTTACAAGCCACCTTTAATCTTATTCATATTGTTCATCTTCAATATGTTCAAGAAAGAACTAGCACAAAATTAATTTTCTTAATAGTTTGAATATACGCAATAGCTAGAGCTAAGCTTATTGTTTATCCTCTACCGATCTAATAAGTGATTAGAGGGTTAATTTGGCAATTCTTATGATAACGTACATTTTTCCGAAGTGATTAGAAATGCTTGTTGTTTATATGCTTTGTCTTTCCATGAAACACTTGGTATTCAGAAAATATTATACAATTGGTGTTTTAAGTATGAGGGGTTTCCGTATGCATTATATCAGATATCATTTTTGGGATTCAACTGTGTTAATTTAGTCATTCATCTATGACCATTTCCATAAGAGGTAGTCATAACTGACTAATTTCTCATGATTTTTGAATAGTCTACTTAGCAATCATTGCATCGGGTGAA
The DNA here is from genome assembly GCA_034641835.2 of Pinus albicaulis. Taxonomy (NCBI): domain Eukaryota; kingdom Viridiplantae; phylum Streptophyta; class Pinopsida; order Pinales; family Pinaceae; genus Pinus; species Pinus albicaulis. Next base: position 884,803,725 of record CM076575.1, read on the forward strand.
GCTCACAGGGGTGAAGAAGTGGGATTGAAACTAGTGAAATGAATCACATAGCGTTAATCATCACTTCTGGGGCTTGAATCCCAAAAGTGATATCTAACAATTGGTGTTGTCAGAATGTATCACTGTAGGTTCCATTGGTCCTTCAAATAAGTCGGACAACAACTTCCTCAACCAAACAGCTTCTCTGCTCACTTCACAGGATGTAATATATTCAACCTCAACACTACTCTAAGAAACTAGTTCTTTCTTTCTTCTCATCCATGAGACCATGTAGGATCCAAAACTAAAACATCCTCCTATACTGCTCCTTCCATCATGCTCAATGCCTCCCTGGTCAGAATTTATATATCCAATCATGTGGAAATCATTCCTCCTATCATATTTCTGCCAGTAGTGGTTTTTTCCTTGTAGATATCTCATAATGTGTTTGGTTGCTATCCAACGGTCATGCTTCAACTCCACTTGGAACTGACTGAGAATATTCACTAAAAAACATATGTTTGGTCGATTATTCACTAATTACATCAGTGAGCTAATCAATTGTCTATACCTGGTTGGATCCATTGGGCTAGATTCAAAACTCCTTAATATTTTCAAGTCAGTGATCATCGAGGTTATCAGTGGTTTGAAATCCATCATGTCAAACATCTTCAACATCTCAATTACATACTTTCCTTGACCTAGATAGATTTCATGAGGTCCCTTCCAGACTTCTAGTCCCAAATAGTAGTGCATCAAGCCGAGATCCTTCATATAGAAGTATGTTGCTAGTTGCTTCTTGCGTTCTTGGATTCGACCTTCTACACCTGTCAAGAAAATATCATCCACATACAAAAGAATAATCACTGACTCACCTTTCCCAACCTTGATGTAGAGATTCCAATCATCATAACTCTTTTTAAAGCCCAATATTTGTAGGTATGCATCCATCATCGCATACCATTCCCTTAGTCTCTACTTAAGGCCATATAATTCCTTTCTCAACTTGCAAACATATGCCTCTCTATATTTGACTTCAAATCCCAATGGTTTCTCTATATAGACTTCGTCATGAATTGTGCCATTCAGGAATGTAGCCTTGACATTCCAAAGAGACCAATGATCATATATTTGTATACCTTTCTATTGGAGAAAATGTCTCTTCATAATCAATGCATTTTTTTTAGAGAAGCCCCTGGCCACAAATATTGCATTATACTTGTCAATACTTCTATCTGCTTCATGTTTAATCTTGTAAATCCACTTGGAAGTTACCACAGACTAGTTTTCAAGCCTTGTTATGATCTCCCATACCCCATTCTTAATTTTTGATTGATATTATTCATTCATGGAATATTTCCATTCTTAATGATTGACAACTTCTTCAAACGTGGATGGCTCTGCTTCTATTAGTTTTTTCATCTATGCTACATACCTAGAATACCTTTTGGGCTTCTTACTTTCCCTAAATGTTCCTTTAGTTTCTCCATGTCCCTATGAATCTAATAGAGTATATTTCAACCAGTTAGGTCTCTTTCTAGTCTCGAGGATTACCATAGGTTTTATAGATTCACTAGGACCCTCATATTCATGATTTGAATCTTCTTCCTCCCTAGTAACCTCCTCTTCAAATACAGAAAATTCTTCATCATTGGAGTCCATAGGGAGATCCTTCGATTTCTTGAATGCAATACTTTCATCAAATATCACATCTCAACTGACTTCTATTAAGTGTTCTTCTTTAATTTAGATCCTATAGGCCTTAGAATAATTATTGTAGCCAAAAAATCTTCCTCTCATGCCTGATGTATCCAATTTCTTTTTCTGCCCTTCAGAATATTAATATAGATAGGACAACAAAAAATTCGGAGATGATCCATGCTTGGTTTCTTCCTAGTGAATACTTATTAAAGAGTCAAGTTATCCAATGACCTGTGGGGACTTTGATTTTGTATGTATATAAATATCTTTTTTGCTTCACCCCACAAAAATTTCGGCAAATCTTGATCATGTAGCATAGCTTTTACACTTTCTTGAATGGATCGATTCTTTTGTTCCGCAACTCCATTTTTCTCAAGATTATATGGGACTATCAACTCCCTCTTAATCCCATACTCCTTATAGAAGGATATTATCTCTTTGGATGTGTATTCTCTTCCATTATCAGACATTAATATCTTGATTCTCCTTTTTGTAAGGTTCTCTATTTCATTTTTGAATTCTTGAAATTTGATAAATACCTCATCCTTGGATTTCATTAAGTAATCCCAAGTTTTTCTTGAATGGTCATTTATGAATGTGACATAATATAAATGACCTCCAAGTTACTTTGGAGTCATAGGACTGCACACATCAGAATGAATAAGATCCAATATTTATTTTGACCTTGAAGCATTGCTTCTAAATTGTCTCTAGGTGTTCTTATGCAATGCACATCCCTTGCATACTCCTTGATGATCTTGTTTTAGTTCAAGGATGCCATTCACTATTGAATTTAGGGTTGGTTAAATATTGTAGTGGTGATGACCAAATCTTCTATGCCAAAGTTCACATGGGCTAACTTCAATGTGAACCAAATCTTGAGCGAGGGGAGTTAACAACCTATAAAGTCTTCCTTCATAGATCCCAATGATTCTTGCATATTCTAATATGCTTGAGTTTTTACCCCATACGGAATTAAGCTTTCCATCAATGAAAGTAACTCTATCATCCTTGCCTTATAAAAATGAAATGGAAAGTAAATTCTTGTGCAGACCTAAAACAAATAAGATATTGTTGAGATTAATGTTGCTTCCATTCTCCAGCTCAAGTGAAGTTGATCCAAATCCTCTCAGAGGGTATCTCTTATTATCACCAAGCTCTACACAGTAATAGGACTCCCCTTGTTGGCTCAAGGGGTCCTCTCCCTAGGTTCAAAGTGTACTACGCAACCAAAAAAATCCTCCAACTACTGGCCCTTTCAGTAGTGATCCACTTGCACAGATCAAAGTTTCACCTGAAGTATCATCGAGGGGTGTTGGAACCAGGTTTCCACACCCAGAGGGGGATTTGATTTGGATATAACCTTGCTGATATGATCTAATTACTACTACATCGCACTATTTATTTTTAACCCAATTCAGATATAAACTTAACAGGAACCCTTATCCCTGATATATTTATTGTGCAAACACATAGATCTATTGTTATGAGATTAACCTAGACAAATGTGCATCAAATAATAGAAATAACACAATTGATCTATAAGAAAATCATTAATTCATAAATATCAATGCATTAAAACATAATAACATAAATCATGCTAGTAACGAGTGATTTTACCAAAAATTCTCTTTATTAATCAGATCTTCATTGAATACAACTTCTTCCTTTTGCACACACAGTTGCAAAGTCCCCACACACAACCCAAGACTTCCCTTAGGTCTCCTTGCACACAACTGAAGGAGCTTGTCTCTTACTCAGACTAATCACCAATTACTCTCCCAAAATTACATCACAATTACATAATTATGAGATATATTTCTTGACATGATGTATACATGCTTATTTATATTACTTAGATGCGCAAAAACCATGGTCCCAAACAATTGTTTGAGTCCCATGTTTTACTCCTTAACCCATTACAAAATGAAGGAGGTTTGACCCACCCCAAATCCCCTTGACCTTCTGTGCACTACACTTTATCATCAAAGTTAACAAAAATTACATTAATACTTGACCTAGGGGACCCTAGCCTAATATGCCCCCATCACAAAATCGTGACTCGTCCTTGAGTCACTCTACAATGGATTCCTGCATCTTGGTATTTAATGCCTAGATGGTTGTGTGTAGAGGCTAGATGGCCTCTACACTCTGCGTTGTAGTGTTCTGCACTTATTTGACTAAATTCTATATAGTAGGCCCCTCTACTGTTAGAGTCCCTTGAGCATACCCTCAACGATCTATGATAGCTAAATTTATTCATTAGCCCAAGGTTGTGTCCTTGCTACCAAGATATTCTCCTTGAGATGCAGATCATCTATCTCGCCCTGAATGCTTCGGCCTTCTTACAACTAGACCAATCTCTGTGCGGGAACTAGGGTCCTCGCAACGACCCGAATCTCATCAAACCATTGTTGCTTATCCCGCATGTCCGTATGCAATTTATGAACTAATTTATTATCCTAGATGGAGGTCCATATCTCCATGGTGTCTTCTAACAGAGTGGTACACTCATCCACAACTATATTAATGTTGGTCATTTCCTTTTGAACAACGGTAGCCCATTGTTCCCAGACCTCTAGCGGTGTCTCTGGTTGTAGCTTGGTCTGCAGGTCGGCAATCTTATGCTCTAGGTCATCACACACTATATCAATTTCTATCTCGGAAGCCTTAAGTGTGGCCACGAGGGTCTCAATATTTGTATTAGGCGCAGCGTCAGTTGGCGCCGACAGTGCTGGAATCTCGGCACAAGAGCTGGATGATGAGTGACTCGAGCTTCTCTCGATGAATATATGTGGCATGCCATGCTTATTTGGCCTGATGTTGCTCCTAATATAACTACTCGACCTGCTTTTCCACTTCTTTTCTAGTGCGCGAAGCACAGTACTCATGATACTACAACTCATCCATAATCATGGTATGAATATGGTGCAAGTGGGAAATGAGGAGCACGGCCAAATAGGCTCCAATTTCTGACCAAGATCTAGTGTTTGCGCACTACACTGGATGAGAGGAATGAAGCACCCCTCCAGGTATTTGTATCATCATACTCGCGGTGGTGGATTATGCAGCTAAGGTACTAACTGGAAGCACACTCGCTTCAATCCTGCTCGCCTGAACCCGCAATTGTTGGATTCCTTATTAAACCTCGTCAAGGAAAACCCTATATTGGTGCTTGATATTGCTTCAAGCTTGTTCAATGAGTGTCTTGACAATGTTCCAAATCTCATCATAGTCACCTTATGTCAACATGATGGGTTCAATCCCTGCCTTCTTGGATGCTTTCCGCTTCTTGTGTATCCTTCTGGGGACTGGGGCCCTCTCTTGTTCCTCGACGAGTATCTGGCTGCGTCGTAGGAATGTTTGTATTACCGACATCGAGGTCCTCTAGCTCCTCATCACTGTGAATTTATAGAGTGTCCTTTTTTTTTCTTCAATCTTTTCTGTTGTCGTAGGATCCTGAGTGTATTTCTTGGTGCACAACTTCACCACAGATGGCTTTGGTTGGGCAGTTGAGGTGGCACCAGTATCTGTTGCTGCTTCCAACCAGGAGGGATGCCAGTGGGCAGTTACTGCAATGAGTTCATCTTATGTGACAAGGTAAGGTAGGTCATACCATACCCGGACATGTCTTTCTTTGTGTGAATGTGAACATTGTGGAATGAGGCTTTGAAGTATGCTATGCACTTATACTAGTCATAATGTTTGCGAGAGGCGCGACTTCAGCTGAACAACCTGGTGAAGTTCCATCTGGAATAAAATCCAAAAAATCTTGTTTTATGTAACCCGTGCACGATACTTTGTCGCCCACAGTGATGCATATCGTATAGCTTCGTTGCACATCAGGGTAGATCAGGGTCAACTATAGGGAGTTGCAACTGTCATGGTGGATTCCATCCAATGAGTGCTATGAGCAATAAGAGCCACACATAGTGGAACAATTTCCCTTCTTCCTGCGCCTCCCACACAATCTCCAAAAATTATTGGCACATATATTGTTCCCATTTGTACTAAATTCCTTTGCTTCATTGCGCAGCTAATGCAATGACAGGTGCTGGAAATTATTTAGCGTGATACTTCCGCATCATCTTGCAATCTAGGACCTGTGCAAAAAATGTGATAGTAGGGTCATTGATGGCGTTGATGGAAAACCCCAGTGTCTTCCTGACCACTCCATAGGTTTCCTTCATGTCATCTGCGATTTTTTTCTCCTGGCCCTTCCCTTCGAAGGCTTCTGCGAGGTTTTCTCCTTGGTATGGTAATCCCGTAATGCGGTGGATGAGCATGTCATCAATGGGGATCCGTGTTCCCAGCCATAGGAAATCATCACACACCAGAGCCAGCAACAGGCACAGACTAGTATCATTGATATTGTTGCGACCAAATTGGGGGACATTCAAAATTTTGAGAAGCCCGAAATTGCGCAGTCCCATATCCCATTGCATAGACTCTACCGTGATTATGTCATATTCATCATAAGTGAATTTTTTCAAAAACTGCGATGGCGCGAGCTCAAGAAACTTTTTTTGGTTCGCCAAATCCCAATCCTCCAGTTTCAAAGAGGGGACCCGCCCCAGTAGGTCACCATCGATATGAATGTCCTCACGCATCAAATGTGCATGGATTATTGCCTTGATTTTATCGAGGTCCCTGGAAACGTCCACTGACGGCTTCCGCAGTGGCATATACAGTGGAATTTGCGATATGGGCTCAACTTCCTCAACAAACCCTTCTTCTGGTGCAATTAACTCAAGCTCTTCCTTAATTTCTTCCATTGGTTTCTTCTGCCTTTCTGCGTGGGAAGCCTGCTTTTGTTTTGGGTCCCTCTTGTGCGGGGACTTTTGGGTACCAGACGACTGTCCTTTCTTTTGCTTCTGTGTGCTACTAGAACTGGTTTCTCTGGGGGATCGCAACGTAGTAGGGGTGGGCTCAATCATTGTCATGGTATCTGGAACTAAGTGGCCTAAACCCTATTGGCGCAACATTTCTTCAAGTGGTTCCCATAATGCAGACATAAGATATAGCAGAGGGAACAGTGCAGTTGAATTAGACCTCCATGTCGTATTTATAGCAATGTCACGGTTTAAATGATTGTATGTTCATTGATGCATATCCATTAATGCTAAAACCAATCCAATTCTATCATAATCTCATCCTTAAATGTAAGTTACCTTCTCCTCTAAATGGTAACAAAGCTATAATTTCTAGTTTTACTGTTCCAACGACTAGTTTTTTTCCTTTTATGACTGCAACATCCTCCTAGCATGACCTTTGCACTGGCTTCACAGGTACCTATGCTCCCTTAAACTTCGTCACACAAAAGTTTGGAAAGAAATTTTATAACAACTGACATGCTTCTTTAAACTCTTACACCCTCTCGCAATTGTATGGGGTGCTAGGACATTCTTCCAGCCATCTAGTCATTTACCACGCGCAGGGATGGGGTCATCCCCATAAGGTTTTAGGCGACTACCATTAACATATCTAGGATGTAATTCCACATTTAACTTAGCCAATCGTACCACACCTCCTTCTATAATTTCTTTGATAATATAGGGCCCGAGCCTGTGCATCTTGAACTTCCCTGGAAAGCGCGCCAACTTACTGTCATAGAGCAACACCAAATCATCATCCTGGAAAGTCTTTTGTTTGATATGTCGGTCATGCCAATCATTTCCGCGTGCCTTTTAAACCTATTGGTGGAACCCAAAAATGAAACTATCCTCCTCCAACGCAAAAATATACTACAGATGTTCGTCCATAATGTCTCGGTCAACCATGTTGGTTATGGCTGTGATACACAGACTAGGGACAATGTATTCCATAGGCATAACAACCTCTTGTTCGTAGACCATCCTGAAAGGTGTTTGTCCTGTTAGCTTCTTGCACGTAGTCTTGTATTCCCATAGAACATCAGGGACACACACATCCCAGTCATTGTGATTGGCGTTGCATATCTTCGTGAGCACATTCTCCAAAATCTTGTTGAAGCTTCTACGGTTCCATTCACTTTGGAATGATAGGGTGTACTTTTGTGATGATGTATCCTGAATTCTTATTTCAACACTTGAATGGTATCATTTAGGAAATGCGTACCCTGGTCACTCATCAGACTTTTGGGGCATCCAAACCTTGTCAAAATATTCTCAAAGATATAGTGCACAGTCATCTCTGTGTTGCAGTCTTTCATAGGTTGAGCCTCCTCCCACCTAGTCAAGTAATTTGTGACAATGATGATGTGTCGCGTTCCAATATTCTTCTCTTGGGGGTTAATCAACCCTAAAAAATCAATTGCCCACTTGTTGAAGGCCTGCAAAGTTACCTGTGGTTGTAGTGGCATCTCGTCTTGGCACAAGGGTCTTCCAGTCCTATGACATACATCGCAAGCACGAAAATATTCCTTGGAATCAATTTACACAATAGGCCAGCACAAACTAGCCCTTAAGATCTTTTGTGCAATCGGTTTACTAGCGTAGTGACCACCTGTGATGCCTCCATGTGTTTCTGCAAATATGCTAGGTCTCTCGAACTCAGGAACATATCGCCTCAAAAATTCATCAGCTCCCATATTGTATAATTGACCTGCTATCAAAGTGAAATCTGCTACACACGCTATCAATTCTTTCTTTTTCTTGGTCGTATATTCCATAGGTGCACTACCAGTGGTTAGAAAATGAATGATATCAGAAAAATGATCATCAACTACCTTAATAGTGAACAACTACGTGTCTTGTAACCCATCATCCAAATTAGTTGGTTCTTCACCAGTTTCAATGTGCGAAAAGTGGTATCGTCCTGCGTTCAACCTTTTAGGCTTCATAATCACCTCGAAATCATGTTCCTGGAGAAAGAGGAGCCACCTAGTGATCTTAACCCCCAACAGAGGCTTGTTCACCAGATATTTCAAATCAAAATGATTTGTGAACATATTTAAATAACCTGCAAGCAAATAATGATGAAATTTTTGTAGCGCATACACCATGGCTAGCCCTTCTCATTCCATGGCTGAATAATTGCGCTCAAATTTTGACAGCTTCTGACTTAGAAATGCAATCAGATGATCAATATCTCCAATACCCGGTTGTGCTAATACAACTCCTAGCATGATGCATGAAGCATCAACGTGTACATGAAATTCCTTTGACCAGTCTGGGAATACCAAGATGGGTGCAGTTACCATCCTTCCCTTAAGTATGTCAAGATTGTTCTAATAGTCCTCATCCAAACAGAAAGTGGCGTCTTTCTTCAATATCTTCTCTATCAGTGCAGTGATTTGTGCATAATCTTGAATAAACTTTCAATAATATCCAGTATGTCCCAAGATCAAGCGCAACTACTTCACATTCTTTGGGGGATCTAGATTAATAATGACAACGATTTTGGTTGGATCGACCACCAATCCCTATTTAGAGACAATATGTCCCAGCAAGATACCAAAAGGAACACATAATATTTATTTCTTCAAGTTCAGAGAAATATGATACTTCTGACAAGTATCTAGCATTAAGCCCATGCTGGAGACATGTTTATTCAACTGTCCAAAGACAGTCCAATTGTCAAAGTACACTTTGAGCCTGGGTCAGGACCCCTTGAGCCAAAAAATGATTCTGTTTCCAAGACCGAGATGTGTTTGAGGAAAATTTGATGTGGCATTCGACTAAGGGCGAATTGCAGGATTGGTTGGATCAAAGGTGCACGAGTTCGCGATCCAAGAGAACTGGAACCTGCGATTATCTGCTGAAGATTGGGAACAAATACATATTAATACATAGCAACACGAAATTTTCTTCACTTCCTTCGCAACATAAACTACACAACCGATATATAAGAAAATCATTAACTCATAAATATCAATTCATTAAGACATAAGAACATAAATCATGCCAGTAACCAATGATTTTACCAAAAATTCTCTTTATTAATCAAATCTTAAATGAATACAACTTCTTCCTACTGCGCACATAGCCGTGGAGTCCTAGCACACAACCGAGGACTTCCCTTAGGTCTCTGCATACACAGTCGCAGGAGCCTGTCTCTTACTCAGACTAATCACCAATTACTTGCCCAAAATCGCATCAACATTACATAATTATGATATAGATGTCTTGACTTGACTCATACATGCCTATTTATATTACTTAGATGGGAAAAAACCATGGTCCTAAACCGTGGTTTGAGTCCCATGTTTTACCCCTTTATCCGTTACAAAATGAAGGAGCTTTGACCCGCCCCTTGACATTCTCTACACTGCGCTTATCATCAAAGTTAACAAATATTACATTAAGGCTCGACCTAGGGTACCCTAGCCCAGCATCCCTTTTGATAATGTATTCAATTTTCTATGTTGGTCGGTCATATCTCTTGATGCTCCATTGCCTATTACCCAAATATTCTCATCTTGAAATGTGCTAATGAGTGCCGAGAATAGTCTGTCATTCTTTGTAGATGTCTTGGTCACTTCCTTCTTAGAAGAAAATTGGAGATCCCATGCTTCTTTGATGCCCTTCTTGAGTTGACTTGCAACCTTTGTACATTTATTTAGGAACTTCGTTAATGTAGTAGAGATATTCATTATGCCCTTAGCCAACCTTACCTTTGATACCACGTTGATAAATATATAAGGCAATAGTTAGGATGATTTCTCTTTCTATGATAATTTCTTGTGATTTATTTTTACTTTTTTCTTAATTATTAGCTTCTTGACTTATCAATATGTTCTTATGTCATCAAACATCTACCAAAACAAGAAGAATACATAGTACACAAGAACATATAATGTAGCCTACACGTTAGGGCCAAAACCTCTCCACTTGAGAGGAAAGCCCGCAAAATCTCTTCTCTTCTTATATATTCTTCAATTGATGAATTCCAAGAACTCTAGATCAAAACCAATACCCTCCAAGACCAAGTCTAACCTTTCGAGATGATGTGATTCCTTTTCCCTAGTCAAACCCAGTCAAATCTCTTCCAGCAGCAAAAATTTGACCCCCAAATTAAAAATTTCAGCTTCTACTACAGGTCTAAAATTTTTTACCCCTGTAACTGCTACTGCATCAACACATGTGAGAGAAATTAGCCTTATAAGGCCTCCTAACAACTTCACTTGTTTTTCTTCCTTTTCTAGGGTTGGTAGGTGACCTAGTAGACCCTTCTTCTAGCAGATTTGATCATCTTCCAACAGATAGAGAATTTCAACCTTGAAGAAGCAAACCCTAGATGTAGTTCTTCGAAAGTGTGAGAGAGAATTAGCCCAGAAATAATATTTCTTCATCCTCTTCCTTCTTCTCTAGCCTTCTTTCTCTTCTAAGTTTCTTGAATGAGTGAGTGATGAATGTATCTCAAGAAGGCCGAGTTCCATCCTTTATATAAGTTGCTCAAGGTGGATGTGGCTCGTCAAAATTGGCCCATTTCCCAACTTCCAAGACGACATGGTATTGAAGGTTATTTTGACACTTTTAATGACAAAAATCATTTTCTTTACAAGTTACAATGTTCTTGATGGGGTCTTCAACATATGACAATGAATATTTTTACTTATTGACCGAGGAAAAACCCTAGAAACACTCAATGGGTGCTTTACCTCTAAAATAAAAGACCTTGATCATGAAACCCATGCTCCAAAAATAACAATAATAATTTTTTTTCATTTTACAAAACACAAGAATCAAAATTACATTTCATATTTATGAAGACCGAACCTAGTTACACATTTTTCAACATGTGCCTCCCTTTTTCTGGTCCATGGCTGACATGCCCACCTTCCTGATCATCTCCATGCATTTGTTGGTTGTCTCCTACATTGGCTTGCACTATTCTTCACAAAATTGGAGTGTTAGTATCACCATCCTTTGTTTTTGAAACTTTCATCCTCTACTGAGAGCATGGGGGATATGGGGTTGCACCTAGGCTTCATGACTCTTTGTGATGATGAGCCTCTAAAGGATGATGCCTTTCTTCCTATAGGTAAGAAATCATAGCTCTCTTCTTGAACCAAAACTACCTCTTGTTCTCATCTTGGGGCTTAGCCTTTCTAGTGTGGTTTTCTATGTCATGGGACCTAAAAGCCTCCCACTGAACTTTCAAGCATTTCATGGCTCTAGTTGGTGGTTTCTTTTGGTTCATGTTCTGCTATGCTTGCTCAACTCCTATTGTTGTTGAGAAGGTGTTGTCAGGGTTTTCAAGTTTCACTAGTTTACTATGGAAAATTTATGGTGGCTCACCATCATTGTTGAGGTTCTTGGTCAATTTTTGGTTCATGGGTGACACGTTGTGCATGGGTATGCACCCATGGATTTGATCATGCCTCATTTAGCTTTTTGGTGGCTCTTCATTGCTATCGAGGTTTTGGGTCAACTCATGGTTCGTGGGTGGAACTTATGACATGGATTTTCACCGGTGGCTTTCAATGTGGTTCCTCTAGCTTTGTGGTGGCTCACTGTTGTTTCAAGGTTATTGGTCAGATTGTGGTCTATGGGTGGATGGTCTGCATGTGGCTCTGCACCATTGGATTTCAACATGGCTCCTCCAAGTCATAGTACAATCTTACTTTTATGTTTTAATTATCAATGTGAACCTAAATTTTGTTACAGTTCATCCAAAAAGACTTTGCAAACTAGATCTCGCATAATTCTGCTCTCTTGCAACTCTATGTGTATAGTGGCAATATTTTATTTTTGTCTACCAAGGGATATATGTAATATCAAGACTCTCAATTTGTGTTATTGGTCTAGTTTCCTTGTGGAAAGACCAATAGCACAAATAATTGTTTCATATAAATCTATATTTCAATAATATAAAGGAAAATCTTACAAAAAACAAAGACAAACTCACTAATAGGGCTAATTAAAATACAATCTAAGCTTTGCATTAACCATCAATAGTGAAGAAATAATAGGTGATGGTTGGCTAACATAATTCTACATTCAAATGGATTTTTCATGATAAGAAATTTTATTTTTAGTGATTCATCTATTTTTGAAATGACTCATGTTCTTGATTAATACATTATTGAAATCGCTCATATTATCTAATAGATCTATGGGTTTTATATGTGAAACCATATGTATGATAAAACTAGGTTTATTTGTGCAAATGCGCATGGATTCCATGGAAAATAAAATTTAAATATATAATAGAATAGAAACATGGCCATTACATTTATATTTGGAGTGCTACTTATGAAATGTTATTTATTATAGGCAAGATAATGGTCTCCAATTAAAGTTGTCATCTCCTTGTCATTTAGCATCACCTCATTTCTAGTGAGGTTTCACTAAGTAATAAAATTTATTTCTTGTAATTCCCCCTCCACATGTGTTGCCTTATATAACACTTCGTTAAATCTAAACAAGAGAAATATTATTCTCAATTACTTCTAATGCGCTTGGTGCACTCTGTACCATATGATCATGGTTAGTGCCAATAATGTCTTTAAAATTTACTTGTGTTTCCACATCATTCTTAGCACTATGAAATATTCCACATGCGTATTTTATTAATATTTGCCCTTTTGTTTTGTTCACAAGCTTTCTTGTTGAGGTTTTCTTTTGAATACCATTTTCCACCCTACTACATAATATTTCTTTTAGAACGTTTTCCCAAGAAAATATGTATTTTTTACTAGACATCAACTTATTCAAATTTAATCACTTCTTGTACCTTACACATATACTTATCAATTTGATTGGGAGAAATAGAACTTTAGAGATAACACTTAGAAACATAAAGACGACACACTTACGTATGCATGAATTATAACATACATGTATATACAACTTTAATAATCCACTACTAATGCAATTACTAATGCATCTTTAGTACACTACTGATATAAATTGTCATCAATATCTCAGATGGGGTGAGTAAATGTGCACTCATTAGGATGATGGGTGATTAGCTTTAGAAGAGATGTTTGTGATGTGGGGGTTGATATATGCCTATATGGCTTGTCCTATAGGTGCTAAACTAGATAAAAGCCATAGATGAAAAGTTCATTTAGGTAGTTGGTCTCAACTTGTGTGTTAATGTAAGCAACAATGAAGTTCTTGGTGAAGGTTTCATGGGTCTATAGTCGAAGTTTTAACCTTTATGGTGAATAGGGAATATTTTAGGGGCGAAATTTCATCAATTGGCTATTTTTGGACCATTTTTCTTTAAAAAACTTTGCCCATTTGGTTTAAAAAATATCTATTTTTTACATAGATATGATTAAATTGATAATATTTGCCAAAAATTTACTAGTTTTAATAGTAAATTACATGTTTTTTAATTGAATATTTTCCTACATTTTATATGTATAGTTTTTCAAGCTATAATAGTCGCTTAGAATATTGTACATGGGTATAATATTTGAACCTTTAAAAAATACCCATTGGTGATCCGTGGGTGATCCCAACCTCTAATGTGGGGTAGCATCTGATATTTGGTTTTATATTTTTCTTCTAAGGAGTTTATTTGGGGGGTGTCATTTTTATTGCACCAAATTTTATAAATTATAAAGTGTCTCTTGGATTTGTCAATTGTGTTGTATCCATTCAACCATCCAAGCTAAGGTAACATGGCTAGTGAAAGGAAGATTGAGGGAGGGAAAAAGAAATAACAATAGATGTAGAGGACCACCAAGGAAGCGAAGAGTTGAAATTATAATAAAGAAAGAAAAAACAACCTAGCACAACAAGCTTTAAAAATATACCAAAGGAGTAGTGGAGAAAGTTTAGGATAGGGTTAGAGAACATAAATTTGTGACTCCCATTGAGCACGTTGATGAGGAAATTTTAGAATGTATTCCAAATAATGGATTTTCAAGGAGTATGTATCCAAATTCTTGAAAATGGTGTAAATTTATTGGCACAATAACACCTTCATAGACATGACAATGGAGATAGGAGGAGCTCATCAAAATGAAACCTTCAATAAATTGAACTTGTTGGAATAGTGATTAGACGACATTGATGATAATTATGAAAATGACATCCATAAATATGGTGGTTCAAGGAAAATTGGGGTTAGGGGAGTGGAAGAACAACCTAGAAAGGCAAAGGAAGAGGAGTTTGGCGATGTGGCTGCAATGTAGTCTAAAACAAGTTGCCAAACCCAATTTAGGGGATGAGTTACCTCCAATATTCATCAATGTTGATTGAAATTTTGATGATTAGCCATAGTCTTTCCATGTTTTTGTTGTTTCATAGGTTTTTAGCTTTGTCATATATACAATCATCACATATCTAGAATACTAGTATCATAAGCTTATGTTATTCTAACCTTGTTATGGAACCTTAGCACTGACTTGATATGTCTACTCTAAACATCTTAATTCTTTGTGTTCTTGGAGATTATGATTGTCATTATAATCTTTTTTTTTGAAAAATAATATAAAAGTTAGCTCTATATATATATATATATATATATATATATAATGAAATTAACGATATATCATAAATATCATCATCGCATTATTAATTATATCATGATGTATTAATAATATTAGGATGTATTAATTATGTTATTAATTGCTAATATATTTATCATCAATAATAAATTGATAATATTAGTAATACAGTAATTGATACATAACGAAGGTATTGTTCAAACATTAAAATATTTAATCCAAAAAAAAAAATCTCTAACACTTTTCTTATTCTTCTTCTTATGCAAATTTCTAGCTGCTATGATTAATTTACATGTAATTTTGAAAAAAAAAATCTACATTGTAAGTAGTTATATGGATTTGTGTACAAAGTGTCAAGTTGTACAAAACCATGTGGATTTGTGTGAATCTTGTTTTAACAATGTTTTTTGAATTTTACTATATTTATTTCGATGCCTTGACAATGCAAAAGAATCTAGAAAAGGAAATGACATTATTTGGTCGTGGTAATAGAAAGTAACATATACAAAATGTTTCCTACATATTTCCATAGAAACAATGTTTTGAAGAGTTTTGACAACATTTCTGTAAAATTCTCTGCATAAAGATAAGAAGATAAAAACATCCTAATAACATCTATGTATGGACTTTCAAAAATAATCTTGCTAACATGAGATTTTGCTTACATATTTCATATATTTGGTAAGTTATACAACATTGAAGCAACACATTTTCAATATAATTGTTATTCAAATCACTTATAACATTTTATAATTTTTATATTTTATATAAAACACATTTAATATTTTTGTTGGAATATATTATAAATGATAAAGGTTTGAAATTGGGTTCAATATCACTCATCTCTAAGTTTTCATCCATGTGTTTGAATATGTACTAATCATAATTTTAAAAAATGTTAGTGGAATGTATTTTTATAAATTTTTTAATGAAATTTTTATATAGAATGTTTATAATCATATTAATGTAAGAGGGCACGAGTGTTGTATTAAAGGGTAACATTGTAAGTGGCCAATTGAATGTAGAGCTACATAATATGCAAAATTATGCAAAAGCACATGTAAAAATATCGATAAGGTGTACATTATAAAAAAAGTAAATCTAAGTTAGAGTTTAGTAGCTTGCTTATGATAGCGCTTTCAAATAGAGTGAAAAATAGAGCTTTTCAAATGATAAAATCCCTTGCCACAAATTTTGTTTGAGATCCAATCCATGCATCAAAGGATGGTAGGTGAAAAGTTTTTTTTCTGGAGTAACAGCGAACCATATCCTTGAATATTTTCTGACCATCCATAGGCTCCTAGTAGGCTCCAAGAATACCCTAAAATGGTAGTATTTATAGACCTCATCCTCTCATAGCTTGTCTTGGCAATCCTTTTCAATTTAACTATTGGGAGGCCAGCTCTATCCTTATTTCCCTTGAAGAGAAAAATGTAACCATTGTTTCCTTGTATTATCTAAAATACCAATAGGGATGGAGGCTAAGTGCCAATAACTTGAGTTCCATAAATTATCTATGCCATCAATTGAAGCATTTTCTAGTGTCACAAATGTCATTGAAGTGAAGCAAACTAATCTGTTCATTTGAAAGCCAATGTTCTCTATTGTTGTAATTTATGGATCTTCGCCTAGTCTAACTTTGTTCCCACCATTTATTTTCCAAGAAAGCCACTATCCTACAAGTGAAAAGTGAGAATTAGAAATTTTCAAATGATATCATCTCTTGTCATTTATTTGGATTGAAATCTAACCCATCCATCAAAGGATAGTAGGTGAGTATTCCTTTTTTCTTTAGTAACATCATCCTTGAGTGTTTTATGAGAATTAATAGAACCTTGGTAGCCAATGATGCCGTAAAATGGTAATATTTGTAGACCCCATCCTCTCATAGCCTTTTTCTTGGCAAGTTTTTTCCATTTAACTATTGGGAGGCCACCTCTATCCTTCTTTTCTTCAAAGAGAAAATGCAACCATTTTTTCCTTATGTAAAATACCAAGTCTTTGCCGATCGGTTATGTTGGCATTTATGAATTCAATGAAGGTGTTGAGGTTGAGTATATGGAGACCATCCTTTGAGACTTGGTTCTAAATTTTTGACTTTCTAAAATACATTGGTTTTTTTTTATGAGAAAAAAACTTAATAGACTATGCTTGCACTTTAGAATGTCAATTTTTTAATGGATGTAATACACAAATGATTTATCTAATAACAAATAGTATTTGTGCATATATTTTTTATTAATATATAATATTTTTTTATTATATATATATATATATAAAAGAATTTATTGAACTTTTAAGGTGATAAGATTTTTCCATATAAATTTAGTGGCACACATTACACTTTTAACATTCAATTTACCAAAACCTTAATCACTAATCGCTGAAGAGTAACCATCCTCTAAATACCCACTCCACCTATCTTAATAAATTCCATTAATGTTTGTGTGGGACTTTGTGTTCTTTGTATATATACCCTCTTGTTTTAAAGTAGTGTTTTATATTATAATATATATCATTATTTTTGTAATGGAAATATTATTAATATTTAGGTTTTTTTTTTTTTTTTTGAAATGAGCATGTATGAGTTTTTATTTTGTATTCCTTTTCTTTTAATGAAATGTTTATTATGAAATCAAATATGCTTCAAGTTTATGTCCATTGGAATTGTTTTTGTAACATAAATATTTTTTTATACTAGATTTATTATTATTATTATAACAATTAAGAAATGCGACCTTTACTAACATATAAGTGAGGATATAGCATGGTCTTTATGCCAATGGGGGCAACCATAAGGAAGTGATGTTTCCTACTAACATGACGCTTGAATGTGAATATGTTCATTTCTTGGGCTTCCCCCCTTCCTCTCATTTGTAGCCCTTATTCTTGTATTGAGCAAACAACCCCGTATTACAAAGTGGTTAAGGTATGCTAATTCATTATCTAAAGGATTTCTTTGTTTTGTAGCATTACTCAAATTTGAAAATAACAAGAAAATGTGATATTTCATTCCATGTTTTTTAATCACCACTATCAAACTCTTGAACACATATCCTAATGATTGCTTGATTTGTTTTTGATGTTTCTTTACTGTGAACATAATGAAAAGAATGGGAATAGGCATTCTAATAAGGTCAATATTCAGATGTAAATGGTGTAAAGGAAACATAGTGAAAAAAGATAAATTTTGGAGGAACACACAACTTTTTGAAGAGCACATATAGTCCAATATAGTTTGGCTCACTCCTATAAACCCTAACTCAACTTTGCATGATCAAAATAATGCGAGCATGTATAGAACTATGATTAGTTTCTCTCGCGCTAGTGTAGTGAAACACTAATTTACCACTCATGTTGCATTTGTCATATGAAATCTCATATGGAATGCTTGGAGACACCTACAATTGAAATCATGAGAAGCAAGCTCTAAGCGGCTTTGCGATCCATAAATGTGGGTTGACTCATCATTGTTATTCAAGGAAAACCGCACCACCTAAAATGATCCATTGGTGGTGCGTAAGGATGCAAACTTTCCCCGTTGCCAAATGTCTTTAGGTCTTGGACCATTACCATGTTTTCTCACCTCTAAGGAAGATGAGCTACATTTACCTCTACTCCATCAACTACATTTGTACTAATAATATATCTTATTACATTTGCCTTTGTTAAAAAGAATAAGAGCCACCATAGAAAAATAACTATTTACTAAAAGCATCCCTCTAAATTGATTTCTTTTCCAAAATAGAAAAATATAAAATATTTCTTTATACTTTCAATATATTATGATTAATACTAATAATAATAAAAAACCTTGAAAATAGCCAAATTTATTTTGTGATAATTTAACATAATGAGATCTAATTCAATTCAATTATGATATCAATCTTCATTTACTTTTTCTTTACAAACCACCTTTAAACTTATTCATATGGTCCATCTTCATGATGTTCAAAGAAAGAAGTAGCACAAAAAAAACATTCTTAAGAGTTTGAATATACGCGTATTGTTTATCCTCTACCAATCTAAGAAGTGATGAGAGGGTTTATTTGGCGATTTTTATGATAGTGTATAGTTTTCCGATCCATATTAGATTTTGAAGCAGAGAGAAATATGTAGAATATATTTCCCACCCGGTGCGTCCACACGCGCAGACACAAGGGGCTTTTCTTAGGTTCATGCTGGCTTCAAATTAAATTTAAATACAAATAAATTATTATTATTCTTCCAAATTCGATCGTTTTTTCCCACTCCAAATCTGTAAGACGAACAAGTTATTCCGTTCGTCAAACTGGGTCGCACGGGTGAAAATGACGTATACTACGGGAGGTACATCTGCCATCAGAGTGGCGCAGCGGAAGCGTGGTGGGCCCATAACCCACAGGTCCCAGGATCGAAACCTGGCTCTGATAGTTGCGATCAGATGTGGCTTCTTCTAATTTTGCCCTCTTTCAGCGTGTGTAACTGATTTTTTTTTAACCTGGCTCTGATACTTTCAGCGTGTGTAAAATGATATTTTTGTTTGTTCTCTTTCAGCGTGTGTAAGCTGGGTCTGATAGTTTGATCCTGTGTAAAATGATATTTTTGTGTAACCTGGGTCTGATGGTTTGGATCAGATGTAACCTGGCTTCTATTTTTGCCCTCTTTCAGCGTGTGTAAAATCATATTTTTGCCCTCTTTGGATTCCATTTATTTGTGTAAAATTAGTGGTTCCAATTTTGCTCCCTTTCGTAAAAGGGATGGTTCTATTTTTGGGCTCGATTCGATTTATTTGTGGTAATAAATCATTTGGGATGGTTCTATTTTTGGGCTCGATTCGATTTATTTGTGGTAATAAATCATTTAAATTTAAATTCATGGCTTCAGACTCACTAAACAATGAAGGGCTGGAACAGAAGCAGTACACTTCCCCTGCATGAGGAGTAGCTGTTCGCTAGAAGGAGGGCTTGAACCTCCGACCTTGTGGTTAACAGCCACACGCTCTAACCAACTGAGCTATTCCAGCGGTTGTGTTTTCTTGCGCATTTTTATGCTCTCTTTTTATTTCTGCAATTAAAGATTATTAATACGACAATAAATTTATATATATATAACATTCTTTCCATTAATACATTAAAAAAACAATAAAATTATAATATATATTAAAGATGTTTTCAATTAATACATAAAAAAAAACAATAAAATCATAATATATATTAAAGTTTATTTCAATTAATACATTAAAAATACAAAAACATTTAGAATATATATATTAAATTTAGTTAGATACATTTAAAAACAATAAATTTAAAATATATATCAAAGATTATTTCAATTAATTCATTAAACAAACAAAAACATTTAAAATATATATACTAAATTTACTTAGTTATTAATGTCAATGGCAATGGATATATTGATAAGCTCGTGATTCTGCATAACAAAATCATAATTTTCATTCTAGTTTCCTATTTGTTTGAATCTGTTTTGTTGTCAAGTTTGTAAAGTTCTTTAGTCTTCATGGCCTAATAAAAAAGTATGAGGGCGATAGTTCAATTTGTATGGCAATCTTTCGAAGGTGGTGTTGATCTACAAGTCTAGGGTAAGGGATGCAAGTCATTCTTTGCTACACTAAAAGATTGAAGTCTAGGGTAAGGGATGCAAGTCATTCTTTGCTACAATAAAAGATTGATTTAACAACAAGTTTTGCTTGGAGTAGTTTTTATGATTATAACATCTCATCTCTGGGTTAGGATATGTGTTTCATTAACCGAAAAAAACCACAAAGCGACAATGTCATTATGCCTTTTAATAGAAAATGTGCACAATTCATTTTGTATGGCATTGTTTCAAGGATGGTGGTGGTCTACAAGTCCCGGCTAAGGAGTGTAAATCATTCTTTGCGACACATATTGAGGATTCATTAAACCACAATTTATGCTCGGAGTAGTTTTGTGATTATAACATCTCCTCTCTACGTTAGGTTAGGTGTTCTATTACTTAAAAGAAAAAACACAAAGCAATAATGCCATTGCCTTTTAATAGAGAATGAGGAAAGAGCAGGGAAGGTTGATATAAAAACATTGAGACATACATCTTTAAAAGACCACCATTTCCTTTGAAAATTTTGAGATGAAAGGGTGGAAAGAGCTATCACTCAAACTTTTCCATTCCATAGAACACTAAAGTATTTGGGCTTTATTCTAAAATGGGTTAGATCTTTATACAAATCAATGGCAAGATATTTTATCATTTGAAAAGCTCTAATTCTCACTTTTCCCTTCTAGGATAGTGGCTTGCTTGGAAAATCAATGTTGGGAATAAAGTTAGACTAGGGGAAGACAATTACAACAATAGATAACATTGGCTTTTGAATGAACTAATTAGTTTTCTTCACTTCAACGACATTTCTGACACTAGAAAATGCTTCAATTGATGGCTTTCATAATTTATGGAACCCAAGTTATTGACACTTTGCCTCCATCCCTATTGGTATTTTAGATAGGATAAGGAAAAATTGAAACTTACATTTTCTCTTCAAGGGAAAGAAGGATGAAGGTGGCCTCCCAATAGTTAAATGGAAAATGCTTTCCAAGACAAAACCTATGAGAGGATGGGGTCTATAAATATTACCATTTTAGGGTATCCTTGGCTACTAGGAGTCTATGTATGCTCATAAAATATTCAAGGATATGGAATGAAGTTACTCAAGAAAAAAAAAATTCACCTACTATCCTTTGATGGATGGGTTGGATCTCAATCCCAATCAGTGGCAAGGGATTTTATCATTTGAAAAGCTCTATTTTTCACTTTTTGCTTCTAGGATAATGGCTTGCTTAGAAAATCAATGGCAGGGACAAGGTTAAACTAGGGGAATACCCATAAATTAAAATGATAGAGAACACCAGCTCTCAAATGAACTAATTAGTTTGCTTCACTGCAATGACATTGTGATATTAGCAATGTATTTTATAATTTGTGTGACCGAAGTTGGATGCAGGTGGGAAAGTTTGAATTTAAAGGGATATTGGTAGAAGAAAGGGATAAGTTGGCAAATCAATAAAAATGAATCATATTTTGATAAGTTACAAATGAGAGTAGTTTGTTTTCCTCAAGAGGGGTTATGAACCTACATGCACGAAGTCAATGTTAGCCAAACCTAGTTAATACAATAATGATTAGAGTGGATATTCGATCGTGTCCAAAATTGAACCTTGCATCACTTTGAATAAAAGAGATTAGTCAAGAAGAAATAGTATCCAATATTAATGGAGAAAAATATCATCATTTCAATTTCATTAAGGAGATATAGAAGAATATTTGAAATATTAGTGTGTGGAGAATGAAAACTACAAATAAATTATACCAACTCGACCTAAATATTTTTTGTGGATAATTAAAATGAAGACTTGGATTCAAAGTTGAAAAGAATTGTTCAAAAGCAAGTATTGGAACAATACTATTTTTTTGAGTTTTCTATTTCTCCAAAGACAAGAATTCATGTGTGAGACAAGTAAAACCTAATAGGACTAGATAAATAACAAAACGCATTACCTTTACAATCATTCCAACATTTGACTTATCAATTGCTTACACAAACAAGCTACTAAACTCTAACTTAGACTTACCTTTTTATAATGCAGTACACCTTATGGATATTTTTCCATGTGCTTTTGCATAATTTTGCATATTATGTAGCCCTACCTTCAATTGGCCAATTACAAAGTTACCCTTTAATACAACACTAAAGTCCTCTTACATTAATATGATTATAAGCATTCTATATAAAAATGCCATTAAAAATATATATATAAAAATACCATTGCACTAACCTTTTTTAAATTTATGAGTAGTACATATTCGAACACAGGGATGAAAATTTAGATATGAGTGAGATTGAGCCAAATTTCAAACTCTTATCTCTTATAATATAGCCCAACAAAACTATTAAATGTTTTTTTTTTTAAATATAAAATATAAAAATTATAAAATGTTATAAGTGATTTGAATAAAAATTATATTGAAAATGTGTTTCTTCAATGTTGTATAACCTACCAAATATCTAAAATATATAAGCAAAATCTAATAATAGCAAGATTATTTTTGAAAGTCCATATATAAATGTTATTAGGATGTCTTTATTTTATTATCTTTATGCATATAATTTTAAAGAAATATTGTCAAAACTCTTCAATACATATTTTCTATGGAAATATTCACGAAACATTTAGTATATATTAATTACTTTTTATTACCATGACCAAATATTGTCATTTCCTTTTCTAGATTCTTTTGCATTGTTAAGGCATTAGAATAAATATAATAAAATTCAGAAAATATTGGGAAAAACAAATGACACAAATCCACATCGTTTTATACAACTTGACACTATGCACACAAATATATATAACTACTTACCATGTAATTTTTTTTTTTTTTAATTACATGTAATATAATCAAATTAGCAAGAAGAAATTTGCATAAGAGGAAGAAAAGTTAGAGACAACTTTTTTCTTAAATTAAATATCTTAATGTTTGAACAATAACTTCATCATGTATTAATTACTGCATTACTAATATCATCAATTTATTGATGATAAATATATTAACAATTAATAACATATTTATAATGCAAATTTTAATTGTTATTCTATTGATTAGATTTATATACTATTAATATATCCTAATATAATTAATAATTGTGATGATGATGATGATATATATATATATATATATATATAGAGAGAGAGAGAGAGAGAGAGAGAGAGAGAGAGAGAGAGAGCTAACTTTTATGTTATTTTTCAAAAAAAGGTTATAAAGACAATCATGATGTCCAACAACATAAAGTATCAACATGTTTAGAGTAGGCATATCAAGTTAGTGCTAAGGTTACATACCAAGGTAAACATAACATAAGCTTATGATAATATTATTATAGATATGTGATGATTGTATATATGAAAAAGCTAACAACCTATGAAACAACAAAAAATTGGAAAGACTATAGCTAATCATAAAGCATTCAATCAAAGTTGATGAACATTGGAGGTAACTCATCCTCTAAATTGAGTTTGGTGACTAGTTTTAGACTTCGTTGCATTCACATCACCCAACTCCTCTTCCTTCGCCTTTCTAGGTTGTTCTTCATCTCCCCATAACCTCACTTTTCCTTGAACCACCATATTTTATGGATGAGTTTCTCATATTTATTATCAATGTCACCAAATCATTATTCCAGCAAGTTTGGTTTATTAAGGGCTTCCTTCTGATGAGTCCCTCTTATATTTATTTTCATGTCTATGAAGGTCTTCTTGTGCCAATAAATTTCCACCATTTTCAAGAATTTGGATCCGTACTCCTTGAAAATCCAGTGTTTGGAATCCATTCTAAAATTTCCTCTTCAACTTCCTCAATTAAAGTCACACCTTTATGTTCTCTAACCCTATCCTAAATTTCCTCCACTACTCCTTTGGTATTTTTTGAAAGCTTGTTGTGATAAGTTTTTTTGTGTGTGCTTTACTATGATATCAACTCTCCACTTCCTTGTTGGGTCTCTGCACCTATTGTTATTTCTTTTTCCCTCCCTTAATGTTCCTTTCACTAGCCATCTTACCTTGGTCTGGATGGTTGGAAGGCTACAACACAATTCACAACTCAAAAAGAATCTTTCTAATTTACAAAATCTTGATAGAAAAAAATAGTGACACCCCCAAATAAATTCCTTAGAAGAACAATCTAAAACCAAATATAAACTTCCACCCCACATTAGAGGTTGGGATCACAAAAGGGTATTTTTTAAGGATTCAAATATTATCCCTATGTATAATATTTTAAGTGACTATTCTAGTTTAAAAATACATGATATAGAATGTAGGTAAATATTCAATAAAAAACATATAACTTCTTATTAAAATTATTAAATTTTTGGTGAATATTATCAATTTAATGATATTAATGTAAAAAATAAACCGAATGTTAAATAAATGGGAAAATATTTTTTTTAGAAAAATGGCAAAAAATTAGCCTATTGGTGAATTTTCCCCCTAAAATATTCTTTATTCGCCATAAAGTTTGAGGCTTCAACCATAGACCCATGAAACCATCACCAAGAACTTTATTGTTCCCTACCTTAACACACAAGTTGAGACCATGGTCTTGCAAGTACCTAAATGATATTTTCATCAAAAGTTATTCTTTGGTTTAGCACCTAGAGGACAAGCCATTAAGGCCTATATCAACCCCCACCCTTTACGTCATCCCTTTGTCAACCTTACAACTCATAAACATATCTTCTAAAGTTAGCCACCCATAGGCCGAGTGAATGCACATATATCTCATCCCATCTGAGATATTGATGATAGTTTATATCAATAATGTACCAGAGATGCATTAGTAATCATGTTATTAGCGGATTATTAAAGTTGTATATACATGCATACATAAGTGTGTTGTCTTTATGTTTTTTCTTCATCCCTTGATATTCCAAGTGTTATCTCTAAAATTCTCTTGCTCCCAATCCAAATGATAAATACATGTGTAATCTATAAAAAGTGATTAAATTTGAATAAGTTGATGTCCAATAAAAAAACCCAACTTCTTTGGAAAAGGTTCTAAACAAAATATTATGTAATGGGGTGACAAATGGTATTCAAAAGAAATCCTCAAAAAAACAAAAGGGAAAATATTAGTAAAATATGCATGTGCACTATTTCATAATGCTAATAATGATATGTAAGCACAAGTGAATATTGAAAACGTGATTGGAACTAACCCTGATCATATGGATTATCAGAAAACTTGAAAAATATCCCTTGATGATATTTGGGCATTAACGACATTTCAAGATGTTGATAATCCCATATATTTACATGTCAGTACATGTATTACTCAATATCACTTGGATAACCATGGTTGTTGCATTATCAACAACCCCGTACAAGAATACATAGGCCACTTATTTGATGAATCAAGGCTTTGTGGAGACAATAACACTACCTCGTTTTCATTTACTGAAGTTGTCCTTTTAGGTGTTAATTTTTCATTTCTCTATGATATACCAATTACTTTAGCGCAATTCAAATCTT
The DNA here is from genome assembly GCA_034641835.2 of Pinus albicaulis. Classification (NCBI taxonomy): domain Eukaryota; kingdom Viridiplantae; phylum Streptophyta; class Pinopsida; order Pinales; family Pinaceae; genus Pinus; species Pinus albicaulis. Next base: position 884,829,855 of record CM076575.1, read on the forward strand.
CAATTAGAAACATTTTCAATAACAATTACTTCTTCCAATAATCAACAGGAATTGAAGATAGAACAATAAATTCAATGACAATAAGAGACGATAATGAACATCAATAAGAGACACCAATTTGGTCAAAGACCAGGGAAAAACCCCACAAGGGGGAAAACCCTTTGAAATTATTCTTCTATATGACAAAAGTTTCAAGCCTCGTATATTCTCAGAAGGAGACCTTGTTCTTTTGTATGATCAACAAGATGATAAGTTAGGTTCAAGAAAGTTACAACCAATGTGGTTAGGCCCATTTATTGTCAAGCATGTCCTTGCAAAAGGAGCCTATGAGTTAGTTGACTTTGATGGAGTCCCTTTGGCGCAACCTAGGAATGGGATGTACCTCAAAAAATACTATGTTTGATCTCATGCATATCACACTATGTACATATTGTTTATAGGTGTGTTGAGTGTGTTTGCAGTGTGTCTCTTCAGAGTTTCCTACGATTTCTATTGATCCTTTTACGTTTGGTTTGTAGATGTCAACATCCATTCAACCATACATCAATTATGCTGATGGTGCTAGTCGTAGTACTCAGAATCTATCCTCTGCAACATGGTTAATATTTTCTCCAAATGACGAGTTAGTGAGTCTACAAGGGATTTGTATTAGTCACTATATAAAGAACATCATTGAGTATAGCACAGTGGTCGAGATACTGTTTGAGGCTATTGCACATGGTATCCACCATTTAATCATCAGACTTGACTCACAACTTGTGGTACTACAATTGGCCAATTTTTATTCAGTCAGAAGTACCACCATCTTATGCATGTTTCTAAGGGTTCACCTTCTAGAAATACATTTTGACTTCATCTGATACGAACGTATTTCTCGAAATATAAATACACTCGAGAATGTGCTAGCTAATCATGTTTTAGATAGACATTTGCAGCAAATGTAAATAATTTTCAATACACATCACATCAATTGAAAACAACAATAAGAACACAACAAAATTGAAGATATATATATATATATATATATATATATATATATATATTGGTTTTTACAACATTTATGTCTGGGACACAGATGGCCACACGACCTACAAAAAAAATTATATGCAGATATTATTATGAACCTCAATATAATAATAGTTCTCATGATAATATGCTATTGCATGAGGCATCTTGCATAGTAGTCAACCAATATGGCTAGGCACTCCGATAGTGTATCGTTGGAACTGCATAGGGATATAATCGACCATGGTCTCATCAATCCCATGTGTCAACCCCTCCATGTGGCACTCCGCCTCTACTAGGGTCTCATCTACATCAAGATAATGCAATGCATCCTGTCCTAATGCGGCAACCTATGTTGCTACTACAACCTCATGTGTCTCTCCTACATGACAGAGATATGAAGCTCCTATAGGTCGATCGGGTCCAACATCTGCATGAAACAAATCAATAGTTTAGTCTCAGAAACATAAAAAAACTCAAAAAAATATAAAAATTATTTAAAAAATAATAATAGTTAAGATATCTTACCCATAACATCCCATTTCTCACCCTCGGGAATTATGAGCTCAGGGTCATCACATAAATCTTCTCCTACATACGGATAATCATCAATCATGATCAATTGTTTAAGCAACCATGTGAAGAAGGCTGGTGTGAAACTGACCACTGATGGACTTGCATGTCGAGCCATAAGGTCTATCCACCTCGTCATCCATGAAATCCTGGCATCAATGAGACCAGGCATGATATTTTGAGGTTGTAACAATGAAATTTGCTCCAGGGAAAAATAAATCAAGATTGAACCATAGCCAATTTTTATCAATTTTCCTTCTTTTTCTTTAGATAGTTGTTCCTTCATGTTGACCAATACCCCCTCACTCTGGTTGAATATTGTTGCCTTTAGACACTCTAAATCGTATTGCATGTATGATCTGTTAGATACATGGTGTGTTGAGCTACCGACCAATCTAGCAATAATGAAAAGGATTGTTCTCGGGAGGTAGACGGGTCACATCTCTAATGATGATCTTCGCATCTCTAGTCACCGTGCTCGAGGTCTACAATGAGTGGTAATGTAATCCTTCATCGACTCTCCTCCATTTCTCCCTCCTAGGAGAGAGATGGGGGCACCCCTCATGGAAAAACCCGTGAGAAAGTATATATCTTCCACTTTGATCTCAAGTAAATATTCCCCTAACCTAAATGTATGTGCCGAGTACATCCCATGAATGAACTAGTAACTTAAGTAATTTTATATGTTGCCTCATACCTAGGGTAACAGAATAATTTCAACAAACCATAGTTTTTGAGTGCACGAACAGTGGCATTATCGTTTGCTACATTCAAGTATCATTCTTCATGTTCTCTTTATCTCCACACAAAGGCCATTTTGTGCTAATGAGTACCCTGAAACATCAATAAGACAATCACTAGGACCATTTTCATGCAAAAAACAAGAAAATTTTTGATTAAGGAATTGCTCCCAATGTTGCACCGGGAGGGATGAAAGAGCGTTGCACCCGTTCCTACGGTGAAATGTTTCCCACTGGTACGACACGGTTTTCAACGAAAGTCTTACGTTGGTCCTAGGGAGAATTTTTAGAACCCCAAGACTCTCAAAAAAACCATAAAGCTTGCATGAAATGACAATAAGGGACAATGGATTAAAAGAGAAAGGTCTTAGCTCCTACCCGGAAGTGACAAAACTTTAAATGATCCACTAGATTGATCGTAGTCGGATGTAGAAGATTGAGGGGAAAAAAATGGATCAAAGCTCTCACTTTGTTGAAGGTGAATTTCAAATGGTAAAAATGAATATCCATTTTCATTTCTTACGATCATTTTTCCATTATTCTATCATATTTAATGCTTTTAGCTAGTAATTATTCATTTTTTTTATCATGAAACATGTATGTTTGATCCTTTTTTGGTGTTTTGAGTAGGTCGGCAATTTGTTTAACGGATTTTGTCATGTTTTCACATATCATTTTAACCAAGTAGTTCACTTTTATCAAATTTTTTCGGACTCCATAAAATCACGAAAAAGGAACCCCCCTGAGTCCTATTTTATTTATTTTCGAGACTCCCAAAATATGAAAATATTTCCAAGCACTTGTATTTTTTGAACTCGTTAAAGTAAATGAAAAGACATATACTCAATATAATTTTAACCCTTTTCTAGAATGAGATAGATTATTTAAAAAAAAAGGAAAACCTTAGTTTAACATGGCTAAGAGGTTCTCTTAAGTATTTTTTTCTGCCCTTTTCGGACTCGAGGGACTACCTACGAAAAGGAACATCCGAGTTTTCTTTTTCACCTCTTTTTCAAACTCTCTAAACATGAAAAATATGTCGAATTTTACCTTCATTGGACTCGTTAAACATCAAACAACGATGGACTTGTGAAACATGACAAGGAAAAACCACTCCTTCTCAAGGTTTTTTTAAACATACTTGAAGGGATTCATCCAAAGGGTGAACTTACGGATCAAGCATATGTCACCCTCCTCAAGCTTGTTAAAAAAATAAAGAGGTACCGACCCGGTGTGGTTGGGGAAATTGGGAAAACACGGTACTCCATTTTTTACGATGGCGAGTGAGTCGCTCTTGAACATGAAACTCTTCCACTTAATCTTTGTGGCTATTGGGTTGTATTTGGTTCATCATGCCATTTTCAAAGCCTTCATTTTTCATTTTTTGGATCATCTGGTTATAACTCTATTCGGTGTCGTCAATTTTTTTTAAGAGAAGGCGTTTAGTTGATATTTGCTACAATACTCTTAAACCTTCATTCCATTTCTACCTTTCTCGATCTAGTTCTATATCATCATCATTCTTTCTCAAATCATGATACCTATTTATTGTCGTTGATGTGGGATACATCAAGGCCCTCCCACGACGGATCGCTTCTGTTGACATCAACTCATTATCCCAGAAGATGACTTAGAAACACCACTTGGTACCTTGGTTTTTGCACTACATCAATCGAACGTTTCCTCGCTCTCCCTTTGAAAGGTTTACATCATTGTCCTTTGACAGAAATATTATGTGTGGTGTTCAACATCAACTTATTTACTCACATCATATGGATTGTCTTCGCGATACCTTGAGAGCCATTAACACCATCGGTTGTTTCTCTCACATCCGTTAATGACTTACATCATTGGTCGGTAATTAGATGGCATCTACCATGTTCGAATTCAACTCATTGATTCACATGGTTAGACTCGTACAATGGATGGTCGTGTAAACAATATAAAAGACCCCGAGATCTAGTTTCATCAATCCAGGATGCAATTTCAAGATAAATAAAAAGATCACAATGTGTGATGGCCATAGTCATCACGAAATGAGTCACACGATCATGGGTCCACCGAGTTTTCATCGATTGACATGTCTTTTGATCATTTCACATGTAATGATTATCTTATGTGTTGATTATGGGTATGCATCCCTCAACAAAGATATCATGATGTAAATATATTGTAATAGAATATATCTCGTTGGTTGTTCTTGATCCCGACTTGTCACATGGTAAATCACTTCGAGTCATTAGTCACCATTCCGACTTTGTGCTTTAGGGAAATCTATTATAGGTCATTTCGTCACATACATTCGGTCGGCCTACAAACTATATCAATCAACTTCCTTTTACCCCTTGAAATCATCATAGCACAAAGCCCTATGCATGACACTCTCATATCCCATTTATGCTGAAAACACCTTGTTTTAGTCATTTTAAGGACCAACACTCCCTGGCCTCCTATTGGAAAATGTTCACCTACGAGTTTTTCCAATGTGGCTTGCATTGATCACCTATAGGTTGCTCCACTATTAACTGCGTTGGTTTTAGAAATTCGGGAAAAAAAGAGAGAAATTATGGAAGCCTCTTTTTCCATAAGCTTCCGGAATTTGTTACAACCATTTACCTCAAATAAAACATTTAGATCCTATCATATCCTACCTTGGAGTTTCCATCCCTTATCCTTTGATCCCGACCTCCCATCAAGAGTGGGCCTCAAACCTTAAATTAGTAATTGGATAAGAACTCCCAAATTACTCCCCTTTCCTATATATTTGTGGACATCCATAAGCTTGGGGTTGGCTTTTGGAGATATAATTCTACCCTCATCTTGCTACTATAAAGAGTTAACCTTCCATGCATTAGGGTGATTGGAGGTGCACTTTGTGACAAATAAGGAACAAGTCGACTTGGAGGAGTTATTCTACAAGGTCAACCCCTATTTACGGTTGTAACTCCTTCCATTTATATTAATTCAAAGGGTTATTTTTTTCCCTATATGTGATGTTATGATTTCATGTATTTCGATGCCATGTTGATCCATTGAATGATGTATTTATATGATGCTACATAGATATCGTAGATCGTTGGCTTATGTTGTATGATTGTGTTTGGTTCAAATTTTGGCAACGAGAGCTACAATTGGAGCATTCAAAGCCAAGAAAGAAGTGAAGCATATGTCGGATCACAAGTAGTCTTCATCCCATTATCTATTTATTTTAAGGAAAACAATAGATACTTTGTCCTTTCGTTTTTCTAGACTAAGCCACCTAGTCTAGGGAAGAAACATATGTCACATGATCATAGATTATGTATAACGAGTCTTCAAATGTTCAACAAAGAGTAAAATGAGTCAAATTCAATAACAAGGGTCAAAGATAAAGCCTTGAATTGACCAACAAATCAACCAACCAAAAACCAATATTCCAATGATGAAATAGTCATATTTGGTCAATTGTTATAAATCTCGCAATTGTGTCGAAGTCAACAACAATAAATGTGTGCCCTTCAAAGTCAACGATAGAAATATTTCCTCCAAGGGATCGGTCAACAACCCAAAAATTTAGCCTCCACAACTCGGTCAAATTCAAACCAAAACATTATTAAATACTTGGTCAAAAGAGAGAAAATACTTTGCGGTCAATGTAGGTCAAACCTATGGTCAAACTTTGTAGTCAACACAATTCAAAATGCCTAGATTACCTTAATTCCTATGCCAATTAATGCGCCATGCCCAAATAGAATATACCCAAGTCAAATCACGGTAAAAAAAGTCCCTTAAATACCTCGATCAATGCTAGTCAAAGTTACTATTTGATAAAGTCAACACAAAAATTCAAAGATTCCAAGAAACCCTTCACACGTGTGGAGAGAGATTTTCCTTAGACTTGTACGAACCAATCATATTGAGAGGATGGTCTCCCAAGAGTTAAATGGAAAATGCTTTCTAAGACAAAATCTATGAGAGGATGGGGTCCCTAAATATTACCATTTTAGGGTATCCTTGGCTACTAGGAGTCTATGTATGCTCATAAAATATTCAAGGATATGGAGTCTATGTTTGAACAATAACTTCATCATGTATCAATTAATGCATTACTAATATTATCAATTTATTGATGATAAATATATTAGCAATTAATAACATATTCATAATGCAAATTTTAATTGTTATTCTATTGATTAGATTTATATACTATTAATATATCCTAATATAATTAATAATTGTGATGATGATATATATATATATATATATATATATATATATATATATATATATATATATATATATATATAATTTTATATTATTTTTTCAAAAAAAAGGTTGTAAATACAATCATGATGTCCAAGAACATAAAGCATCAACATGTTTAGAGTAGGCATATCAAGTTAGTGCTAAGGTTCCATACCAAGGTAAACATAACATAAGCTTATGATGCTATTATTATAGATATGTGATGATTGTATACAACTTATGAAACAACAAAAAAATTGGAAAGACTATAGATAATCATAAAGCATTCAATCAACGTTGATGAACATTGGAGGTAACTCATCCTTTAAATTGAGTTTGGTTACTAGTTTTAGACTTCATTGCATTCATATCGCCCAACTCCTCTTCCTTCTCCTTTCTAGGTTGTTCTTCATCTCCCTTAACCTCAATTTTCCTTGAACCACCATATTTTATGGATGAGTTTCTCATATTTATTATCGATGTCACCTAATCATTATTCCAACAAGTTTGGTTTATTAAGGGCTTCCTTACGATGAGTCCCTCTTATATTTATTTTCATGTCTATGAAGGTCTTCTTGTGCCAAACAATTTCCACCATTTTCAAGAATTTGGATCCGTACTCCTTGAAAATGCTGGTGTTTGGAATCCATTCTAAAATTTCCTCTTAAAATTCCTCAATTAAAGTCACACCTTTATGTTTTCTAGCCCTATCCTAAATTTCCTCCACTACTCCTTTGGTATTTTTTGAAAGTTTGGTTACGGTAAGTTTTTTTTGTGTGTGCTTTACTATGATATCAACTCGCCACTTCCTTCGTCGGGCCTCTCGCACCTATTGTTATTTCTTTTTCCCTCCCTTAATGTTCCTTTCACTAGCCATCTTACCTTGGTCTGGATGGTTGGAAGGCTACAACACAATTCACGACTCAAAAAAGACTCTTTCTAATTTATAAAATCTTGATAGAAAAAAAATAGTGACACCCCCAAATAAATTCCTTAGAAGAACAATCTAAAAGCAAATATAAAATGCCATCGCACATTAAAGGTTGGGATCACAAAAGGGTATTTTTTAAGGATTCATATATTATCCCTATGTATAATATTTTAAGTAACTATTCTAGTTTAAAAAAACATGATATATAATGTAGGTAAATAATCAATAAAAAAACATATCACTTATTATTAAAATTATTAAATTTTTTTGGCAAATATTATCAATTTAATCATATTAATGTAAAAAAAATAAACCGAATGTTAACTAAATGGGAAAATGTTTTTTTTTAGAAAAATGGCAAAAAATTAACCTATTGGTGAATTTTCCCCCTAAAAATATTCTTGATTCGCCATAAAGTTCGAGGCTTCAACCATAGACCCATGAAACCATCACCATGAACTTCATTGTTCCCTACATTAACACACAAGTTGATACCATGGTGTTGCAAGTACCTAAATGAAATTTTCATCAAAAGTTATTCTTTGGTTTAGCACCTAAAGGACAAGCCATTAAGGCCTATATCAACCCCCACCCTTTATGTCATCCCTTTGTCAACCTCACACCTCATAAACATCTCTTCTAAAGTTAGCCACCCATAGGCCGAGTGAATTCACATATATCTCATCCCATCTGAGATATTGATGATAGTTTATATCAATAATGTACCGAGAGATGCATTAGTAATCATGTTATTAGCAGATTATTAAAGTTGTATATACATGCATACATAAGTGTGTTGTCTTTATGTTTTTTCTTCATCCTTGATATTCCAAGTGTTATCTCTAAAATTCTCTTGCTCCCAATCCAAATGATAAATATATGTGTAATCTATAAAAAGTGATTAAATTTGAATAAGTTGATGTCCAATAAAAAAATCTAACTTCTTTGGAAAAGGTTCTAAAAAAAATATTATGTAATGGGGTGACAAATGGCATTCAAAATAAATCCTCAACAAAACAAAAGGGAAAATATTAGTAAAATATGCGCACTATTTCATAATGCTAATAATTATGTGTAAGCAAAAGTGAATTTTAAAGACATGATTGGCACTAACCATGATCATAGCGATTATCAAGAAACTTGAAAAAGATCCCTTCATGATATTTGGAAATCAACAAAATTTCAAGATGTTGATAATCTCGTATATTTACATGTCAGGTGCATGTATCACTCAATATACTTGGATAACCATGGTTGTTGCATTATCAAAAAACCTTGTACAAGAATACATAGGCCACTTATTTGATAAATCGAGCCTTTGTGGAGACAATAACACTACCTCGTTTTCATTGAATAAAGTTGTCCTTTTAGGTGTTAATTTTTCATTTCTCTATGCTATATCCATTACTTTAGAACAATTAAAATATTTAGTTAGCAACATTTTCAATAACAATTACTTATTCCGATGAATCAACAAGAATTGAAGATAGACTTGTGGATATTATTCCAAGCTGGAGTATACTTTTCTAGACCAAGATAGGGGGAGATACCCGACTTGTCCTAAAGGAAAAGGATCACGCACACCCTATGGGTGAAAATAGGGGAGATACCCAACCTAATACAAGAGTAGGGATCACACACACCTATTTCCTAGAGATCCCTCAACACTAGGAGTCTTCAATGTTCCATTTCCACCTTGTGAGATCTACCAAGGGGGAAGAGGATATGCTCAATGTTCTTAATCAATGAAGCCCTTTATCTAGAGGAGTCACGTCCATCATTCCAATATTCTCTCTAAAGACCAAGAACTCCCTTTTTAGAGAAGCCTTGGTGAGAATATCTATAATCTGGATCATTTGTTGATATGTGATGGAGTATCACAAATCCTCTTTGCACCATGTATCGAATGTAATAATACCTCATCTCTATTGCTTGGACTTGTCATGAAATGCAATATTATCTACCAATCGGGTCCCACTTTTGTTGTCACAATATATCACTTGTAGTGTCCATGAAATACTCAAAATGTTCTCGAAAGAGCTTCATCAACCAAATTTCTTCATCGCTATCCATGCTAGAAACGATATTCTCTACCTCGACGGTACTCAAAACTACGGACTTCTATTTCCTTCTCATCCAAGATATCATGGCGAGATCCAAGGCTAAAACGACATCCCTAAATTTCTCTTCAAGTTAATAATATTTCTTGCCTAGTCAACATCAATATATCCATGAAGTCAAACATCTTCGACATAATATATTAGACCAAGGAGTACCGATCCCATGCAAGTATCTCAAAATGTGTTTTGCGGCAACCCATTGTGCATGGAGGGGATCAATCATAAACTCGATCCGAGTCCAGTCGGCTACTAGATTTACCCATGATCTTTTACTTCTATGATGTGGTTAGAATTGCACTGAAAATAGCATTAAAGGAGCACATATGAATGCTTTAAGCAAGAGGAAACAAGAAAAAAAATTAGCAACATAAGAACACGAGACGTTGATAATGGAGTTAACCCGAGTGTGGGTTATGTCTTCGGGCCCAATGTCGAAATGGGGTAGGCCACTTTATATAGTGTCGGAAATGGTGATGATGTACATGGACTATGTTTTTTTTCATACATGGATATATTCCCTCAACATGAGTGGCTTGTCTCTCCATGATACATTTCGTTACGGAAATCTCACTCATAATAGACCTCCTATCAACATGACATAAACTTACACAAGGTGGCAATGAGGATCCCTTCAAAAAGGTTACATCGAGATCTCAATCAAACATGACAATACATGGTGAATAAATCTCACATGAAGTAGAAACGTATATCCCACAACACAATCAAGAAAGGATCTACACAACATAATACATCTCACAACAAATTATAAAAGAGGCACATGATCAAAAGCGCATATACCTCAACCCACTGAAGTCTGGTTGAAGAAGTGGATGCTCAAGCTGTTGAATCTAGGTGCACCATTGAATTCATGGCGTCAAGAGGCATAGAATCGACTCGTCCACATTTTAGAATCTAACACCGTCACTCTAATATAGAAAATTACCAAAAATGGTAAGCTCTGATGCTGAAACGAGCATCATCATTGGGCTCTTGTCGCCAAGAAGTGTAAAATCGACATAAATTTTGTCAAATTCTGACTCACTGCAACTTCGGGGCCTCAAGGAATATTTTTATACCCTCAAGATTCCCTAGGGCATGGTTCCACCATCTCTATGGCTCGTGGTTACTGCCCTCCACTAAAATAATATAAAACTCGAACTTCGCGCTAATCTCCTCCTACTCCTTCGTTACGCTTTCGACCTCTGTTTGCTTGCGCTCCCCCTTCAACAAGGTAAATAAATGGTTTCAAAAGGAGGTGGGTGGCGGACTTTATAAAGATGCCACCAACAACGAAGTGGTTAGGCGGAGGATTTGAAGGCGAGAGGTCGAGGGTTCCAACCCCGTCGACCCTCCATGTTTGGCATTGTGTTGTTGTTTGTTTTGGTGTTGGACCATTGAGCGGACTTAAAGCTGTGGCATTTTTTTGTTGGAGATCATGCCATATAAAAGGCTGCCACATTGGGTGGGGCCGGCGGTCCTATCGGTTGTGGGTTCAAACCCCACCGACCTTGTGCCACTAGTACATATAGTCAATTTTCCGACACTTTAGCTTCGACACTTTTGACGTATTATCGGAAAGTTCCCCATTTTTTCTCGGGTTTTTTTAATCCCACCAACAAGCGTCTCTCTAGCGACGTTTAGGAAAATTGTCGGAATACTAACATTTCGGTACAAAGCATCAAAATTGTAACGTTTCGAGAGACAAGTGTCGGTATTGCGACATTTGGAGACGAGTTTTGGTATTGCAACGTTTGGAGACAAGTGTCGGTATTGTGATGTTTGGATACAAGTTTCGGTATTGAGACGTTTGGAGACAAGTGTCGTTATTGCGACGTTTGGAGACAAGTGTCGGTATTGCGACGTTGCGGGAGTAGGCGTGGAATTGTGAAGGTTTGTGATATTGGAATTAAATTTGTGCTGAATATTTATAATATCATTATCAAAACTCACATATATAACTCCTAAACCCTCACTAAATCACTCAAACAATGTTAATATCAACTATTGGAATTAAATTCATGCTAAAAATTTATAATATCATTATCAAACTCATATAGTTAATGATATAAAATATGATAATGACAAGAATAATATGCAAAATAGATCCCACTAACCCTCATTTGGCACTTTGGAACTTCGGCGGAGCACTCTGCAAGCTGCGCTCAAGCTCCGGCCTCTTTGTTGGGCAAATAATTCTCACCCCTGCCAATTTTGGGGCAGCATTCACAAATTTTTCTGTTTGTTAACTTCTCCGAGTTTTTTCCACTCCTTATCCCTGGTGGTCTTCGATGTTCGATTAAGGGTTTCCAACGAATATGGATTGGAATGAATATTTGTGCATCTTAGTCCACTAGTTTTACTTCGGAAGGTGAGTAAGTGCATGGAGTTCTTCTTGTTACATCTTGGATGTTTGAACCAATTCACGTGCTCACAAAAGGGTTTAACCTCTCGTTGTTCCCTTTATTTTTAGTTGAGGGTTACTGAGTGTTCGATAGTGTTTTACTTTCAACTTGTCTAAGGCTTGAGCCAAGACCTTACCTTCTTCAACAGGGTAAGAATTTAGTTTATGAGGGAAACCCTCTTTGTTATTCAATGTTCAACCTAGGGTTTTAGGGTATCACCATATTCTAGTTACTTGGCTTAATTTATTTTTTTTCTAAATGTTTTCTTGCGGGTATACCGTTCAAATTGAAGATTTCGGGGGTTATGTTTTCTTGCACAACCAACTAGGCTTCTCCAACCTTGAGGACGTTGGATTTCCGGGTTACTTTGAAATAAATTTGTTGTTCTATTTTAGGGTTTGATACACTTCAGTCCAGTAAAAAATTAATTTATATTTTTCCCATTTCGTTTGCCTAGAACAAAGGTGTATTAGGGTTAGGTCTTGTTTCTATTGCGAAAGTTGAAACCTCTGTATCATGTTGAGGGTTTTTTCACTATTAAGGACTTTGTGTTTCTTTGTGTTAAGGAGTGTGTTTATTTTCATTGTTAAGAACAAAGCTCAAAACAACTTTTAGAACTCGTGCCTCTGCTGGTTTTCTGCGGGATCGCCTTTATCTCAATGGTCTTCCTCATGTATTTATTCTTTCTTCTTCTTCACTACCATTGTCGTTCTCCAGATCTCTTTTAACACCGGCCTCCATTGTTGAAGCCTTGAGAATTTTCGATAAAATATATGTAAATGAAGTCCTAAGTAACTTTAATATGTTCCTTTGAGAGAGTATCAAAATTCATTCCTCTATGTTGGCGAAATTAATCTATTATTTCATGTCGAAGCATATTCATAAAATATAAGGCTTGTGTCTATCTTGATGAAAATGAATTGCTAACTCATGTTAAATTTGAAATTAAATGGTGGATTTTACTTGTCGGCTATTAAGGTATAAAATCTGTAATGTGACCGGGATAAATTCCAACTTAGGATGTGTGATAAATTTCAAATTAGTTAGGGCATATGAGATGCGACTGAGATAAATTTCAACTTAATTAGGGTATCCAAGATGCAAGCGAGATAAATTTCCAACTTAGTTAGGATTTTTTATGGATTCATCTCGTTCTTCTCCCCTGCATATGATAAATCCAGGAGTTAATTGGTGGCATGAACCCACTATAGGAATGCCACCTTCGGATGTTCCCCCCAACTCACCACCGGGAGCTATGAGTGAAGTTGCACAAAAAAAATATCTACTATATAGCTCGAAATCTGCACCACATTCCTTATACCAATGTGATGTTTTCCCCAACACTTCCCATGCCTCATCCACATGTACACTTCTTCAAATATTTGGGTAGTTTACCATATCGCGATTCCCCCACACACATAAAAGAGGAAGAGTTTCATCCTAAAGAGGATGAGTCCCTCACTTTGGCTCCTAAGATGCTGATACATTCCTAAGAATCTTCTCCCATTCATCCTTATGCGACCATGAAATGTTACAATTGGGAAATATCTCAAAATTTTCCAGTAACTCCTGAGTTTAAACAAAATTATTTTGTTAGGAATATTGTCAAATTTATTTGATGAGCATGTTTCCGTAGGTGATATTCATTAAGTTTACTTGAAGAAAGAATCGTCATTTAAATAGTTCCCATATGAAAATACTTTATCTCAACTACTCTCTTCATTAAACTCATAATTTTATAAACTTTCACCAACAATCATAATACCGAAAGGTTCTTCAAAGTGGGAGAGCTGATAGATGCCTGCAATATGATTTCAAGGGGTATATGAATATGGTTATAAAAACAATGCGAAGAGACTTTTATAAGGGAATGTATGGCCTTAGAATATATACACTCTGCCCTCTTGAAGCCCACGAACAAAGGTGAAATTTCAAGGTGTATTCAAGCAAATGTTCCAAAAATATTCAAGTGATTCATTGACATATTTCACAAACAGTTTGGTTGCAAATTCAGAAATTTCACTTCAAAATATAATATAAGAATTTAATCGAACAATTCAAATGCAACATGGAATAAGAACACCTTATAAGGAAAACGATAACTTATTGAGAGGAAAAATTATAGGATTACAATGCATTTCGTAATGGTTTCACCTTAAACAAGGTTTCTTCCAATCTTGTCTTGGTGATGCCTAGAAACCAACTCAAACTATTCATTAGAGTCTATTATAGGGACTGATATCAAATTAGTCCTTGGTGGATGAGCTACTACATGTATTGAAATCTATCTTCCATAAATGGAATAAGGACAAACTGATGGCTCCTTAATCATGCAAGTCGATTCCATTTCGACAAAGATTTGGCACATAATACCTCAACTTCTCTCGAAACAAATAACTCGGCTCATTGTGGGTGAAAAAGCTGATAAATAAATGGTGAATTGGATCTTAAAACCCATAGATAGAATGCGGATAATTTCATCCTTAAGTGGGTCTCATAGTGGCTATAAATTTGGCCCTCACTCCTATCTTATTTGATGTGCACTTATTCTTAGTACCAAATCATGAAACTTGACCTTCTACCTTATCTTTTAGGCTTGCTCCTGGAGATGAAATTTTGCATCGGGGTTTGATGCTTGGGAAAGAGTAACAACTCTAGATTCAATCCTTAAGAGTAACAACTCTAGTAACAACTTAAGAGTGGTTGAATGCATATTTTTTAAAAAATTATAGTGAGATCTAGGTGGTGTAAGAATATTTTGAGTTGAGGAAAACAGATGAAAGCTAAGTACGACAACTTTCGAATGCGAAGGTGAGAAGGGTTGTTTAAGGAGTTTTAAACAACAACACTCAATCTCATGGCATGCATAATATGAAACAAAAACAAATGGTGCTTCTTTTCGAGCGCATCTAGTATATTTCAGTAGGGGAGACACTGGTATAGCTATCATAGACTTAGTGTTTGTTCCATATTTTATGACGATACTTAAATTCCTACCAATGGGAATTGTTGTTGATTCACAATTGTTAGTAACATTGAGAAGAAACACTAGTCATTCATATCTAAGGTGTAATATCCTGGACATAGACCATGAAATCTTGCATGAGCTATTTCTTGTCCTTGGAAGTGGGATAAAGGTATTGATGCATGTAGGACCAAAGTGTTGGAGGCAAGGGGTATAATTTGTTGCTTACGATGGAAAAGCTCGGGTGAAATAAAGTGTTGTTATCACTCACTTGATACATGGTGGAGGGAAGCTGTCTGGAATTCCTTACATTTTTTGGGTAGCTTAATTGGAGAGGATCGACATCTAGAATCTAGTGAATCTATTGGCTAGTACTTCAAGAACAATTGGCGAGTTTTGCTCTAGTATAGGCAATTGAAATTGAAATTTTCTGCAAATGGTTATTTAAATGAAGGGTTAGTGCTTTCTACTTCCCATATATGGAGTATCTATTAGATGCATCTAGAATGTTCTCTCCCATGTCTCTCCCGAGAAAGAATCAAGAATATCTCAGTACACCAAGCTAATTGTCCCAAACACTTTTCTTTTCAATGAAAAAGAGAAGTGTAAATGGGTCAATGTACCAATGTTTGAGAGAAGAAAAATTACCAAGCATACTAACCAATTCAAGAAAATCTACCCCTGAATAATCATTAATCCCCTGCATTATCTACTGTATGATCGGTAAGTTGACCCATTAAAATAATAACACATGCAAATGTATCTACTGTTTTGTTTTAACTCGCTATCTTGGGTTTCCACTTCTTATGTGCCCTGTGTTTTGTGCACTGTGCTCTGCTTGTTTGTGCATTTATTGCATCACACTCTAATTTACTTATGCTTTTTTGCATGCCAAAATTATTGTCTGCATTCCCTGTGATTATGTGCCTCACGTGCACACACTGCACACAATAATCAGTTCATTTAGTTCAATCATACTTTTGGATTGTGATCATGGATATACAAATTTGGCCAACTGTTACACCATTTTTTGGTCATCTAACTATTATCATTAGATGGACCCAAGTACACCATGCAAGACCAATTTTACCCTAAGTAAAATTGCTTTCACTATGTGAAATAACTTAATAAACCACATTTATTAGGTTGTTTATGGTCTAAGCAGGAAACCCCAAAAGGAAATAATAAACAAACCTATTTTTGTTTGATTTTCCTCATGGAATAATTAATTAAACTATTAATTTAATTATCATTCCTAGTCATGTTTAACTTAAAACAAAGAAATTAATAGGAATAAACCTTTATTTATCTTATTATTTTTTTAGAATAATTATTTAAATCTGTTAGATAATATTCCTTGTTAAATATGACCAAATCACCCACAAATAATTAAATAAATCACTGTAGTTTGTTTTGATTATCCTTCAACCACTTCCTTAAAAAGATAAATAAATCATTTATTTATTTATTATTGACAAATAAAGGGGGATTTGACCCAAGTCAAATACCTTTTCCCTCCAACAAATATAATAAAATATTCCAATAAAGGTGGATCTAGATTTGGTTAATGTTATTTTAATCATGCACCAAGATCTAGAATGACCCCATATTTTGTTATAAATAGGAAGGTTTTTCCTACCATTCTTCACCTTTTTTTGCCTATTAGATCACTCTGGATCTATACACTTGGTCACATTTTCCATTATTTTTTGTGTGAGCTCCCTTTGAGTTCTATCTTTTTCTGGGTTTTCTACACCAACAAGAGAGAGAGATTCTAGATCTGAAGTGCTGAGGACTTCCAAGAACCCATCCCATTGAGGAGAATTGGATACGCCTTCTTGTTTTCCTCCCGAGTGCCCTTAAACAAAAATTCTTTCAAAAATTGTTCTTGTCTTGTCTATTGGTATATAAGACAAACCCTTCTTTTTCTTGCTTAATGTCTTTCTATGCATAGATACGGTTTTTGCAGCTCTTTTCTTGATCAACTAACTACGGATACGGAGAGAATGTTGCAGCCATTAGTGTTGTTAGGGCTATTAGTTATGCGTAGCTAAAGTGGTTCTTTTTCGTACGCTTCGACGAAGAATTCATACTAACAAATGGCGACTCCACACGGGTTTAAATTACGACCGCTGTCGTTTTTCCTATTCCTGCATATCCAGCTACTTCAGACCCCGGAGTTTACTTTTTTTTGACTATTTATTTTTTTCCTATTTTTATGTTGTTTTTCTCACATAAAACCATAAAACATTAAAATTTTTAACTTCTGTGTGTTTCTGGCCCTATTGCGCAGGTAAGCGACATCAGCCACAACTGAGACGACAATTTTTCTGAAAATCTACCGTCGAGACAACCAGACCAGGGGGGTCGCACTTTTTGGCCCATAACCTACGACCTGGACCTCTAGGTCGCACTTTTCAGCCTCTTTCTGCCTTTGCTTTCCAAACGGGTGAGAACCTGCAACCTGCCAATTTTTCGGCGGTTTTTAACGAATTTTTCTTGGTTTTTGAGAAGCACGCTCAGGGGTTTTAAATGCTGTCTCGGCCCATTTTGACCTGGTTCTGCTCTGTTTTAGCTCATCTAAGTGGGACCATAGCCCCCTAGGGCTTCAGTACCCTCCACTTTTTGTGGAAGAGTTTTTAGCTGTTTCAGCCGTCTGTTTTTCTGAGTTTTAGACTCCCCTTTTCCAGATCTGTTACCTCCTTTTCAGATCCCTTTTAATCAGCTCCTCTACCTCTCAAATCACCTCCTGCAGATTTTTTTGGATCTACTCTGAGGGCCTCCTCCTTGCCCCTTCCGTTTTTTGCTGATTTCCTCCTTTTTTTCCAGCCACCTTGCCTCTGCCTCTTGGCTGTGACCTGCACCTCTTTTCAGCAGCTTTATCCTTTAGATCCCTGTCCCTCTTGACCCTAGATCTTTTGGCCTCTTTTCTAAGTGTGTTTTGACTAGATTTTTTCCCTCTTTTAGAGTAGTTTTGAGAGACCCGCCTTTTTGGGTTAGATTGATTCATGGTTAGCTGTTAAATGTTCTATTATTTTAGCATTATATACTGTTCTCTGTAGATTTCTGTTCAGTTACGCAGCACACTTTTTCTTGCTCTCAAAATGAAAAGGGTTTAAAAAATTAAAATTAACGCACACCACACACTAACCCTAAGTGAAGAAGCGCCTGGTTAACACCGCCTGGCAAAGACTCTAAAATCAATTGTCACTACACTTTGTCTGCCCTTGACCTCACTTGATTCTATCCCTTTCTGCCCTTGTCGGTTTCCTTCTTCCCGTCATCATTGCGCCCCCAAGGCACCTTTCCTGGAGACTTCTTGGCCTTCACCCTCAGTTTCCGGTCGATCGACCTGCTCCGTCCCGTCGTTGTGGAGCCAGTCCTCCTCCGAGTCCGCACTCCGACTCCTCTCCTGATTCATTGGGTTCTCCTTCTCCTCCTGGTTCTCCCCCTGTCACCTTCACTATGTCTCGTCCAGGGCCTAACGTTGGTGGTGCTCCAGGCCCTAATGCCGGACCTGCCACTAGCGGAACCACCACAAGAACTACCTCGGCCACACCCTTGCTGCCGTACATTGCAGGCCTCAGCCTCCTCGATTTCAATCAGTTGATCAATGACCCTATCCGCCACGATGCTGGTTGGCCTACTATGCCAACCAAGCTCCCCCTCCAACATTCCCTAAGTTCGAAGGCCTTGCGGGAGAGGATCCAACAATCATGTCCAGGTCTTTCCATGTGGTGTTCCTCCAATTCCATTCACAGATGACTCCATCCGTCTTCGTTTGTTCCAACGCACGCTTACGGCGAAGCTTCTAAATGGTATGTTGACCAAGCCACCTCTTCCCATACCACCTTTGCGACCATTGCCCAAGCCTTTTTATCTTATTTCCAGCTCCCTCTCCGATATGATACTGGTACGGAGCTTTTGACTTCTTTCAAGCAAACCTCTTCAACCCGCCTTTCCACTCATGTTCAGGAATGGCGACGAAGACGAAGCTTATGTCGAGCTCCCCCTTCGAAGATCGGGTTTATATGGACTGGTTCCTTCGCACTCTCTTAGCTCCCATTGGCAAATATGTCACCTCCCACTTCCCTCAAACCGAAGAAGCCGCCCTCGAAATAGCCTTGAAATATGACCTGATCTACGCTCAGTCTGGTTATGTTTATACCGTCCTTCCTGACCTCCCCAGGCCCGGATGCGCTAATCCCCCGGGGGCATCTCATTCCGCCGACGGTATCGTTGGAGCCCTTTCCCATCCGTGTGATCAACCTCCTGTGGGCTATGGTCTCCCTCAGGGAGGGGCCAACACCTCTAGCACTCTTCCCCCTCCCGGTAGCATGTATCCAGGATACGGCATGCCTCCTCCTTTTTCCCAACCTCTTGCTTACCTCAATGCTGCCCAACCTAACCCTTACCTTTATCCGCAGCCTGGTGCGCCAGCTCCTCCAACATATGCGCTTCCATCTCCCTTGCCTCCTCCACACCCGCAACAGCACTTATAGCTCCCTCCAGGGCAAGTATTTGCACAGCAGGGCGCGACTAATCCCCCTTCTTCTCAAAGAAGGCGGAGAGGCAATCAAAACCCATACGCACGGTGCCGGGCGGACCCAATCCGGTGTTGACCCCTGCTGCACCGCAACCGACGGGGCCACTCGGCCCCGAGCCGGACGAGGGGCCGCTTCACAAATAAGCCTTGTTCGTGTTGCGGTGTTGTGGTCATTACACACGGTGTCCTCTTACCTCGGATGCGGCAGGGGATGTGGGAGTCTCAAGCCACATTGCGCGAACAACATGCCTCCCCTCATGCTCCTCCTAATGTGGCCACTACCCAACCAGCTGTGTTTACTGATCCTTTCCCTCAGCAAGGATTCGTGGCTACCCAACTGCCTGACAGCCAGGTCGCCACTCCACCTTCCCTTCCTAGTTCCTCCGATTACTAGATCCTTATGATGAACTCTGATCCTTCCCCAACCGTCGACCTTCACCTTCAAACTCGGTCTCGCCAGTACCCCAAGCCTCCCACTCAATCTGCCCCCGAGTCCCCTTCCTCCGGTTCTACAGAGCCTCTTTTGACAACCAATGGTCCCTTACATATCCCTCAACCCAAAGTTGAGGTCCATATAAAATTCTAAAGAGTTTCGTTACGTGCCGAAATGTTGCTCTGATCGCGTGCTCATTCGTATAGCATAATGAATGATTTGGCGCAATCTCGTACGCCATTTCTGTCGGGAACTCCTCCGGTTGTGCCCTTTAAAGAAGAGTTTACTATCTCTGCGTGGTGACTGTGATCCTGGCATTGACCAAATAATTGTGTTCGGCCCATCAATCAGACCATCCTCCTCTTCCTGCTTCCGTCGCCTTCCAAATCCCAGTCAAAATCCGGAACGCCGACGTTTCTCGGTGTATAATTGATGAGGGGGCATCTACCTGTGTGATGTCTGCTTCGGTTTGGAAACAACTCGGATCTCCTAAGCTGGCCTCTTCCACGATCACCCTTCGAGCGTGGGACGGCCACGCCTCCCAGCCCATTGGCCTTTTTCGTAATTGTCCTATCACCCTTTCTGGTAAGACTGTTTGCGTTGAAGTCAAAGTCATCGATGCCCCTCTAGACTACAACATTCTATTGGAGTGAAGCTACACCTATGCCATGTCTGCTATCCCATCCGCGGTTTTTCACAAGATGTCTTTTCCTCATAATGGAAAGATAGTCACCATCGACCAGTTGACTTATCATGAGCCAAAGTCTCAGACCTCCCCTGAGACGACCATCTCTTCTATAGCCAATAAACAAACTGTTGATTCCTTGACCAGTGTCTCTCCCGGCGTCTACAAAGACTCCTCTTTGCTTGGAACCTTCCCTGGTATTCCTCCTCCTCCTATCTCTGACCCCAGCTCACCGAATGTTTGCATGATGCAATCGTCTCAGGCTGCTCTCAAGCAACCTTCTTTGACTAGTCAGCAACCGCGCCCTCTGCAACCTGCTCCTAGCCCTTCACCTGCAGCTGGTAGTCATGAGCCTCTTTACCCTCCTGGAATGGTTCCTCCAAGCCTTAGCGATTTAGGAGACATCCCACCTAGCCATTACCCCTTTGGTCAGATACCGTTCCTAGCTCCCCCACCAGGTGTGTACACGGTACCTGTCATGGCCACCCTCTCTCTTCCTAAACTGACCCTTGGGATCCCCATATGGTACCTTGATCCTCTATCTCCAACATTGCCTGGTCAACCCAAACCTTATATTTCTTTGACCCCAGTTCAACTGGTCCCCATGACTTCTCCCACTGCAACCGTGCCTCTGTCACCTCAACAGGAACCACCTCCTGTTGCGACTGCTTCGGGTAAGAAGGGCACAGCTCGTAAGGGGGCATCAAAGGACAAGGCTGCCCCGAAAAACCTTGCCCCTCCTCGGCCTCCAAAGCATACCATCCAGTGTGTTTTGTGTGATGTTGTCGGTCACACCACCCATACCTACCCTGAACTGCCTCATCTCAAGCCCATGGTTAACGTCACGTTCCCTGAGTACATGGTCCCGGAAGCCTCTTTTCCTTCCGCGACCATGGCCAAGAACCCCAAGACTATTCACACCAACCACCCCTGTGCTTTGTGTGATCTCCATGGCCATTACACCCACCTTTGTCCCCGCCTCGAGGACTTCCGCACCTCTCTATCCGCGGTCCGCCAATTCGAGGCCAAGCGCAATGAGTCCACCTCTCCCATATTTGCGCATTTTTCTTTGCAAAACTACCAGACATGACTGCTCCCATTGACATTCCTCCTCCTAATGTCCAGATGACGGAGCCTTCGTCCAGCATTTTCTACCTATCATCATCCATGAGACCCTTGGGGACCATTCCCTCTGAATCCTCCCCTCTTGTTTCGCTTGACCTTCCTTCAGCGATCACCTTGGGCTCAACATCGGTAGATCCTTTATCTACTTACTCTTCTGTCACCCCTTGTGACGATGCGCATGTGAACCTTTCTTCTCATGATGATGAGTCAGGTAGCTTCACCACACCAGGTGGTCTTTCTTCCACCAGTCACCCCATCTTCTATCACGTTGACGACATTATGGAAGAAATCCCCACCCCTGACTTTATCTGTCCCCCCTTACAACAAACCCATGCGTTCACACCCCATACACCTTGTGGCCATTACATTGAAACCCAATATTTGGGTAAGGGGGCACCCACATTTGAGAGACCAAGAGAAGCATTTCTCCACAACTCTCCTAGTACATCTGGTCGTGCCGACTTTAGTACCATTATTCTTCCACATTTAGAAGAACCTCTAGAGTCCCATATCACTTCAGATCACTCTAGGGATGATACCCCTTATCGTTCCTTCATCTTACATCAGCAACTCCGTCTCTTAGACATTGTTGTTGACCAACCTATAACTTTTCTACGAGAGCATCAGTTCATTATCTCCAAATCCTCTCTTTGGGATAGTGAAACCAGGTATGCCAACCTGGAAACTTAACGTTCATTTGATTCCTTTATGCAGTACCAACAGAGATTGGTAATCCTCCATTCCCTTTCTCAAACTGCATAACCATAACGAAAACAAATGGCACACCACATCATTAAAATGTGTTTAGATTCCCCTTTTTCTAAATACATTTTGGCATGACCACACCATGCTTGGGGGCACCTATGCCCCTCAACCATAACCCTCCTCAAAATCAAATTTCTTCACTTGCCACACTCATACTAGGGGCACCATTTGGCCTCCATACTTATCCATGCTCGTGTTGATGTTCGTCGTGAGTTACCATCTTGTACTCATGTTTTTATGGTCCCCCATTGGACCTTTACTGTGTGGCAACACCATCAATTCGCCCTTGTTTAGAGCATCCAAGTTGAGTCATCATCGCATTCATGGGGTCTATCCCGAGTCCCTTTGTACCCCGCTATAGTCCTCCATCCTTCATTGCTTGGTCCCTCTCTTGTGTCGCACATTATGGCCTTCAGTCCCTCTGTCCCCTATCCCTCAGGATATTGTGTCAGTCGCTGCCACGTCATTCATGCCCTTTATTCTCTAACAAGGGAAGTCGTCCATTCGCTACTCAGTCCCCTCCATTTCATCATCATCATTGGTATTAGTCTGTTCGTCGCTCTACTATTTTCTCTCGTGCCTTAGTTGAGGATCTCTCATTGCCTCACCTATGGCGGACCTCCTTCTGTCGACATTAGCTCCTTCATTCCAGAAGCAAGGTCTAGAGGGCGGTGTACCTTGGTTCCAGCTTCCACTCTTGTTCCGTGCCTCGGATCAGGCAGGGGGATCTCTCACTTCCCTTTGACTTGATTACTTCTCCACTCTAGTTCCTTTTCACAAGATGACTTATATCCGCATGCTTGATGGTTCAAAGGATGCCGCACAGCCTATTGGTGACCCCCGTGTGATGTCCCACCATGAGGGCACTGGCAGCCCCTCCCCACATGCCCCATGACCTTCCTCCACCGTGTGCCCCTTTCACGTGTACCCACATATTTGTCGACAAATGGCTTAAAGGCCATGCCGCCTCTTTGATTTGCATGTATCGTTCGTATTTTACAGCTCCTCCCCATTTCTAAGGGGCACTTGGGTTATATTCGTATCTCATACCTGCATATTATCAGAGTAAGTCCTCACTGTTATCCCAACAACTCGTATGGGATCCCATCGTATTTTTATCCTGCCTCCATGTTTGCGCGTCGTACCATATGGTTCGGCCCCGCCCATCGGACACACTATTCTTTTGTACTTCATCTCGACGGGCATAGGTATGCCTCCCCCGCCGCCTTTAGCACAGGTACCCTCTCATAAAAAGAGACTTGTTGCACCTGTAAGTCTCGTCTCCTCAGGGTCTAGTTCTTCAGCACATTAGTCTACCTTTAATTTCTCTCTTTGATTTCCCTTTTGATGTCTGGTGATTGAGTTCTTACAACGTACTTCGGTCATACGATTTTCTCCTAACACTTGCACGCTGGGGGGCAATCTGTTACACCATTTTTTGGTCATCTAACTATTATCATTAGATGGACCCAAGTACACCATGCAAGACCAATTTTACCCTAAGTAAAATTTCTTTTACTATGTGAAATAACTTAATAAACCACATTTATTAGGTTGTTTATGGTCTAAACAAGAAACCCCAAAAGGAAATATTAAAAAAACCTATTTTGTTTGATTTTCCTCATGGAATAATTAATTAAACCATAATTTAATTATTATTCCTAGTCATGTTTAACCCAAAACAAAGAAATTAATGAGATAAACCTTTATTTATCTTATTATTTTTTAGGAATAATTATTTTAAATCTTATTTAGATAATATTCTTTGTTAAATATGACCAAATCACCCACAAATAATTAAATAAATCATTATTTATTTGATTATCCTTCAACCACTTCCTTAAAAAGATAAATAAATCATTTATTTATTTATTATTGAAAAATAAAGGGATTTGACCCAAGTCAAATACTTTTTCCCTCCAACAAATATAATAAAATATTCCATAAAAGGTGGATCTAGATTTGGTTAACATTATTTTAATCATGCACCAAGATCTAGAATGACCCAATATTTTGTTATAAATAGGAGGGTTTTTTCCTACCATTCTTCACCTTTTGTTGCCTATTAGATCACTCTGGATCTATACACTTGGTCACATTTTTCCACTATTTGATGTGTGAGCTCCCTTTGAGTTCTATTCTTTGTGTGGGTTTTCTACACCAACAAGAGAGAGAGATTCTAGATCTGAAGTGCTGAGGACTTCCAAGAACCCATCCCATTAAGGAGAATTGGATACGCCTTCTTGTTTTCCTCCCAGGTGCCCTTAATACAAAAATTCTTTCAAAAATTGTTCTTGTCTTGTCTATTGGTATATGGAGCAAACCCTTCTTTTTACTGCTTAATGTCTTTCTATGCATAGATCTGGTTTTTTGCAGCTCCTTTCTTGATCAACTAACTGCAGATCTGAAGATATTGGCAGCCACTTTTTTTGTTAGGGCTATTAGTTATGCGTAGCTAAAGTGGTCCTTTTTCGTACACTTCGACAAAGGATTCATACTAACACC